>JAVIXY010000163.1:47434-79742 GCA_033030565.1 Fusarium nematophilum
CAGTCGCTTTGAATACGTCGTGGACAAAGACTCTTTTTGAGAAGCGTCCAAGTCCGAGTAATTGCATGCTCATTTGAGATCATCAAGGAAAAACAGCCAAGCAATATCCAGCAAACTTTCAACTGCTGCTCCAATGGCTCCAAGCGTCAACTCTAAGCAGACCCGGTGGCAGTTGGAAGTCAAGAGGGGATTCGGCGAGGACCTCCCGCCGTGGACGAGGGAAGACGACGACAATGACTACGACATGACGATTATGAAGAGGCGGAAGTTGAGGCTCAGGGTCCGCCAGGACGGGACCAAGGTGCCAACCACCGAGCCGAATGTCGCCATATCTCTCGTGTCGCGGTCTGCGAGGGAGAGGATGGATGAGCGGGCCGTCGCCGAAGAGAGCATGAGCGACAGCGATTCCGCGGAGAGTGGCATGGAGGATAGTGAGATGGAGGGCGAGGACGATGCAACCGAAGCTGGCGTTGTAGTTGAGGATATGACCACCGAAACAAGCGCTCCGGTGCTTTCAGCCCCGACGGCCGAGGGGAGTGTTTCCAACGATGGAGAGCTGGTAAGTCATGGTCTTTGGTTTTAACAAGGCGCCTTGTCGCCAGCGAAAAACCTGGGTTTATACAAGTCGGGTTAACGATACTAATTCTTAGCTGAAGATTGCCGACGCGGATGGCGTGCACACTGACGTCCACAAGATCCTGCTGGGTGTGGGATCAGTCGGTATGTTTCAACCCTTATTTAATAACTTGGGAGACAGAGGCTGATGACGTCCAAAAGGTGGCTTTCTCCTGTTGATGGGCATCGTCTTCATCGCCTGGAAGATCTACAAGAGAAAGTCCCAGAAGAGAAATAGGGATTCTGACGACGAGTTGGCCTTTGACAAGCCCAGCCGTTGGGAGAACCTCGTCTCCAAGGTACCCTTCATCGGCTCCCGCTTCGGCCACAAGGGCTGGTACACCATCGAGGCGCCCTCCCAGGACAACTTTGAGAAGCAGCAGGCCGTGCCCCCCGCCAGATCCGTGTCCCGCCGTCTCGACTCCCAGTTCTTCGCCCCTGACAAGCCGATGGGGGTGTACCGCATGGCCAGCACCCGGACGGCGGCGACCAACCTGGAGGATTACCCCGTCAGCCCCACGAGCACCATGTTCGTCGAGAGGACGGCCGTGCAGGTGCAGGTCGTGGCCAGGCACGACCCTCAGGAGTCGGTCTCGTCGCTCCACAGCTCGACCCACAGGCGGGTGCCGTCGACGACGCCCTACGTCTACGACGTCGGCGGCAGGCGGCAGACGGGCGTCAGCGAGCTGTCGTCCATCTCGTCGGGCTTCGGCGACGGGGACATCGTCGTCACGCCCACCAACCAGACCATCCAGACCATCCGCTCCCTCCCCTCTGAGCCCTCGGCCACCGCCACCATACCCTCGCGGCAGTCCACCTGGCGATCCAACACCACACTCGGCCGGCGCGACACGGTGTCGACGACGGCATCCATGGACGTCCGGCCGCGGTTCCACAGCGTCAACTCGTGGGTGAAGCAGCAGGACAAGCAGCTCCGGCACGCGCAGCGACAGCAGGAGAACAGCCTCGACGGGGCTCCCCCGGTACCCGCGCTGGCCCCCCCGCCAGAGCAGGATTTCGGCATGATGATGCCAGACAACGAGAGGCCGAGACCCGTGGAGATGGTGTGAACTCCTGGCTCGGGGCTTATCATGAGAACGACGTGTATGCGGCCGGGAAAGGAATACGGGCGGGCGGGCGTTGATTTTGAACATGGTTTTTCAAGTAAAAATGCAGAAAACCCAAGTATATAACTCGAACCTCTATGTCTATCGATTGAATAGTTTCTTAATTCTACTTCAAGCGTCTGCGGTTTTGTCCTTGTCTTGTCCTCTTAGTCGTTCCGTGTCTAGTTGGCCGGGAACATTTCCCAGAAGCCAATCTCCATCTGGCCCTGTCAGTACGCAGACCTGAAAATATAGGGGGCATTTACCTTGAGGGCGTGAATAAAGATCTTGACTAGCTCCTCGATCCGTGAAGGCGACTGCAGCTGGATGTGCTTCTCGATCAACGCTGAAATTAAGGGGTCAACAAAACTCAACTCTCCAATACCAGCCAAAACTCACCGGAACCCAAGTTTACAGCCTCGACATAGTCCTCGGCATTGTAGTTCTCGATCCACGCCCAGTACGTGTTTCCTTCCCGCAGCGTGCGCTCGTGCGCCTGCAGCATCTTGGCGACGGCCCCGTAGCCGAGCAGGCATGGGGCGAGCGCCATCTGGAGGCCGAGCCAGTCGCCGTTCTGTCCGACGTCGAGGACGTAGCGCGTGTAGGCCGTACAGGCTGGTTGGTTGAGTCAACATTCCACAACCTGGGGTTGAATGGGACTTACCCTGCTTCTCTTCCGTGGCGTGAATCTCGGCCAGAGAGACGCCAAAGGATTTGCAGTACGTGGTGTGAAGCTTGAGTTCGTGCATGATATGCTGGACGATTTCCGTCGCCTGTACAGTCAGCACCACGTTTCAACCTCGACGACCTCCAAGGCTTACTCTCGAGATATCCTCAATGTTCTGCGCCTTGTACGCTGCGAGGGCATTGGCACGCGAGAAATGAATCTGATGGAAAAGGTCAGTATATCCCAGGACGTGGAGTTGGGTAGACGCACCAGGTACAGATAATCCTGGATGATGTATCCCTTGAACGACTCGATAGGCAAGGATCCGTCGCCCATCGCCATGACGAACGGATGGTACACAAACTCCTTCCACCCGTCGCGGACGTCTGGGCGCTCGAGCAGCCATTCGATAAAGTAGCCCCTATTCCGTCAACGTCAGCGAAGAAGAAACCCAGAGGCGCCTACAGGGTACACTGACGGCGCAAAGGGCAGAGTGTAGGTCGAGTGGAAGTGGTTCAGGGGCCCGTGTCCCTTGCCCAGACCAGGCGCCGTCCTGATGGCCGCCTCGATGTATCGGCACGCAGAGCGGACTGCAGCAGGCGTGCCCAGCCCCTTGGCTAGATTAGACGCAATAGCCGCTGTGATGGAAATCAGTCTCCAAACCAGGCTACCCTTTATGCGCAGTACAAGGGATCACTTACACGCCAGAGAGCATCCCGTGCCATGCGTACTCGTGCTCGCCTGATACGGACTCTGCACCCTCACAACCTCCCCATCTCCGCTAACCAAAACATCCACAACCACCCTCCTCTCCTCCTCAGTCTCCGCCACCGTCAGATCCTCCTTCATCGGGCGGTGCCCCCCCTTGACGAGCACCCACTTCGGTCCCAGGGCCTGGATCTTTCGCGCCACGGCCTCGAGGTCCTCCACCGAGCGCACCTCGGGAGCGGCCTCGCCGTTCTGCGAGAGGATGAGGCCCGCCTCCGGGATGTTGGGCGTGAGGACTGTTGTGTGCGGGAGGAGGTGTCTGCAGAGGTGCTGGATTGCCTCGTGGGGGAGGAGTGTTGCGCCAGAGGTCGAGACCATGACCTTGGGGGCTATATAAGCTTGAGTGCGTAAACACGGAGGGTTTACTTACCGGGTCGACGACCAGAGAGGGGATGCTGTGCTTGACGACTATCTTTGCAACCATCTCTATCGTCTCGGCAGAGGCAAGCATGCCTTTCACACATCGTCTTAGCCCTAATCGTTGTATATAGAGTCCATCATGAACTCACCAGTCTTGATGACATCGACGCCCACGTCCTCGACGCAGGCATCGATCTGCTGAGCCACGAAACCCGAGGGAATGACGTGAATGTCCCTGACGCCCTGGGTGTTCTGCGCAGTGAGCGCCGTCGTGGCCGTCATGGCGTAGCAGCCGTGGGCGGCGATGACCTTTTGGTCCGCCTCCAGTCCTCTTGAGATGGTAATATTAGCACGAGATTCTCTTCCATGAAACTATCCCGTCGAGTGATTATACTCAAACCCTTCTCGATAGCCATCCCGTCGTCTGATGGAGGGAGTCAAACTTACGCCCCGCCCGAGCTGTCGGACCCAGCAATGACCAGGACTCGTCCCTGTACCATGATGACGATGATGCTCTCCTCTTCTAGCTGTATCTAGACGAAGAATGATGATGAGGGGAGAAAGAGCCCGTCCAGATTCCTCGGGATTTATTGCATCCTGCGATTACAGAGCTAAACTGTCCAAAGTCTTAATCCCGCGTGTCACGCCAGGGCTCTATCCATTAGTGGGGCTCAGCACCTCAACGTCATGAGTGACAATTGGAAGTTTACCAGCCAACTTCATGATGCTTTGCAGACCGAACACCTTGTGAGCGGGGAGAAATTATACACCATGCGTAACACCATGTGAAATCAAGCGAGAACTGAATTCTTTTGTAGGAACCAGCTTTTCTTATATATATGCCTATCCTGCAAAAGTATCGTTCAGATCCGAACGGCAACCCAAGATGCTTTTCATTCATCCACATCCCTCCCTCCTTCTCCCCCCCCCTGGATATGGGATACTTCAAACAAATGGACAACGCCTTAAATCGCCTCAAGATACGCACGACTCACAGTCAGCTGGCCGTGCTAACCCCCGGCCAGACCATGAGCCAGAAGCCCCTCTCCTTGACTCCTTGCCTAAGAAACTCCTTGATCCGTTGTCCCCGGGTCCCCTGACCTGCTTGACAATGAACAGTATATACAGTTGCCAGAATCCGACCGTCTCTCTGACTTTGTAGCATCATTTCTTCCTCAGCGTGCGATCATCAATGTCGTTTGTTGGTATCGTACAGTTGAAGCTCCGGCAACCTCATCCTTGCCAAACATTGGCCTCTCCGAATTGTCTCTACTGCCAACTTGACATCAGCGCCGGATATTTAGCGGCGCTGGCGTCAAGTCGGCCGGCGGTGCCAGCGGCTCGCTGATGCTCCGCTGCCGCTCTGTCCTATCATCTCCAGAGCTGGCTTCTCCATCGCCACTCTCGTCTTGGCTGTCGTCTTGGCTGTCATCGTCGCTGCTGTCGCTGCTCTCCTCTTCCTCGTCAAACACTATTTGACGCATCACATTCTTGTCGAACAGGTCGATCACCATCCTTCGCACGCCAAGCCGGTAGTGGTTCCATTCCATGGCACTCATTACTTCCTTAAAGAACTCCGTGCTCCGGAATGCGCTTGGCTTGTGCGATCTGAGCTTCTGGAGATCTGTGAGCGCCTTCTTGTAGAGAACCATATTCCCTAGGTCGACGATGAGCTCAAGAACCCTCTTGTTTACGTCTGCTTCACTCAGAAGAGGCGGCAGCTGAGATGCTTCGAGGGGCGGACGTGCGGGGCGCGGTGGAGGCGGCTCTTGTGCCGTTCTTTGACTCGAGGGCAGCGTGATCGATGCCACCGTCTTTTGCTTCCATGGCGCCAACGAAAGTAGCTTGGACAGATTGTTTGGGATACAGAACCCAAGCGAGTTGCCCATCGGCGTCGTGTTTGCGTCCCATCCATTCTCCGAAAGGATTTCCAGACCATGCGTGGAACGGGAAATAAGACCCAGCACAAAGAAGGCCGTGCCACGGAGGCTCATCACCTCATGGTGCTCCGCAATCTTGATGATCTGCTCAACCACATCGCTGGACTCCAGGAAGGGAGCCCCGAGCTCCATCGAGCCAACATTGCCGACTGCCCAGAGGCAGCCCTTGACCTTGGTGAGCATCTCCGCGTCGCCCTTATCCATCCCGTGTTCGCGTATCGTCGTTGCAAACTCCTCAAAGTGACCTTTGTCACTAAGTAGCCTACAACCCTCTTGGGTACGCGTCAACTCCCGGTAGAAGTGGGGGGGTACGTGGCTATCGTGGAAATCACCATCTGCCTCGCCGTCGTCGAACAGGCTGATGCGATGATTTTGCTCATCGGGATCAGTAAGGAAAGCCTTGGCCAGACTAGCCTCGATGACTCTGACATAGGTGTCGTTTCTTCCCAAAAACCAGTCGTCCATCTCATTGCTGATATAGTCGAGGCCATCCAAGTAATGGTATCCAATAGATGTAGATAAGAACCGTAGTAGCAGTGGTGCACCAATCTCGCCTAGGTGGTCGAGAGCCGGCCTGCATTCGACGATGTATTCCAAGTACGTCTTTCGATTGCAGGCCTTCTCTAGAATTTTGACTGCAGTCGCACACACCTCGATCTCGGGGTCGTACAGCTGTGTGACAAGAAGCTGGATCGCCCACTTCGAATCGCCCACCCCTCCCTGTCCGTTGATTGAAGGGACAGGACGGATGGCATATTTGCGAAGGGCATTGGTAGCATGGATCCGAATCTCCTTGGTGCCCGCGGTCAAGGCCTTGGAAACCAACACGCGGGGGTGTCCCTGAATACTGTAATCAAAGTTCGACAGAAGCAGCTTGATGAGGTCAGGCCGCTGCTTCAGATCAATGATGTGGTACATCATGTTGAACATTCTCCACCTCTCCAGCAGCTGGAGTCCTTTCGGGTCGCCACTGAGAACGCCCAGCATCGAAAAGTAACCTCCACAAAGTGTGTCGGCCACTCGATCTCGAGAGAACATGGGGAACTGAGCTGTAAGTCCGCTGGTCTAAGATACTGTCAGTATGAGAGCATATCCACGGGCGCAACACGTCTTACCGGATCGCATTGTGCAAGGCATTCTGCTATCTGCCTGAGCAATTTGCTGTCCGCCAGAAACTTGACGCCTTCTGGTGACTGAAGGAGCGAGTGCATCAAGGCGCAGCCCGCCCTTATATACTTCTGGGTGCCGCGCGTGTTCTTGACGTCGGCGAACCTATACTTGAAGGGTCGGTAGAAGCTGATGATTCTCTTCATGAACTTGGACGCCTTGATCGCTTCTTCCAGTCGCTTGCCGCTTTGGAGAGGGCCGTCGATGACCCTGATGATGGTCTCCCAGTTCCATTTGGCATAATTGGAGCTGTTGAGCACGTTGCTGTCGATGAGTAGTTGCCTGAATGTAGCATCATCAAAAACAACCGACGGATTGGATTTTGGTGTCTCGTCCAGCGCAGCCAAGTCAGCCATGCTGTTGCTTGACGGCAGCGCTCCAGATACAATACCGGAAGGGGCACTTCGGTACAACGTCCGGCTCACGCTGCTGATTTGATAAACGATCCCTGATGCAACCCAGTGATCCTCGTTGCCAAACTTAGCAGCTGACGAGAAGAGCTCGGGGAGCAGATGTAGCTCTGCGCTCCACGACGGAGGCAGGAGACGGCTGGCAAGTTTGAGGACTTCGCCAATCAGCAAGGTTGTCTTGCGCTGGAGAGTCGGGTTCTCATCCTCCCGGGCGATCTTCAGAAGAATGTGAAGTAGGCCGGCTCTGATAAAGACAGCGAGCAACAATGCCGTATAATGTTCAACAAAGTTCTGCTCGCCGGTGTCTTCTTCTGTGAACGCCGAGTGGCTCTTGTCTTTGTTGTTTGAGGACTTGAGATTGGCCACTCTCCCGTATGTCGTCAACCTTCGACCAGCAAGGAACGAAGTTGCCCAGGCTGGTGGCTTGATCCGCAACAGAGAAAACATGAGATCGAGCACGGTTTCACGAATCGCAGGATTCGGTAGCAGCATACTCGTGATGATGGATCGAATCGCGCGTAGATCGTACATGCACAGAGTCATGAGTCCTGGCCATGACTTCAGAGCAGTGGCGATGGCCTTGGAGTTCTGCTTCAGAACACTCTCATTGGTGAGGAGTTGATCGGTGAAGACGGTGAAGAGCACTTCCAGGCCATACCCGGGCTGTATGTACTTGCGTTTTCGTGGAGAATCGAGGAGGTAGAGAAAGGCAGAAGTCAAGCTCTCCGGAGCTTTGTAAACGCCTTCTGAGAGCGCCTCAGACAACGGGCCCAGGCCACCGGATGCGACCAGCAGCGATGGATCTTGCACCAGAATCTCGGCCAGCGTTTCAATGCAGATGGGCCGGAGGCGATCAACATCTTGTTCGGCGGCCTGGGCATTGGTTCGGCGATCTTCTCCGTGCTCGGCGACGGCAACGATAGTGCGCACAACTGCCCGGGAGATCTCCTTGACACCGCCTTTCACGTCGAGAAATGCGCGGACGAACTTGAGAGCCTGCTCACGTTCCACATCCGCCTTTCGATAGTTATTTAATGACCTGCCAAGGTTAGTAAACCAGCCTGACTCCCATGTCGGCTCACATACCGTATCACTAGATAATCAGTATTCAGGCTTCGAATCTTCTTCAGAGAAGCCACATCCGAAACGGCATATCTCGTCATTCGGTAACCGGCAGCAACCACCTCTCGGCTTTCGCTCAGGAGCATAACCTGCATACGAAGGCCGAAGACGGACCAAACCAGATCGTATTTGAGGGTTGGATATCGCCTGAAGAGATCGACCAGCTGGTTTCCACGCGAGACGTAGTATTCAGGCATCATGCCTTCGACCTCCAATGACTGAAGGAGCTCTGCCAGCGCAAACGTCGGACTCTCCGTCGGCTCCTCGGCATCGGACCCTACAACAGAACGTGCCACGCTCTGCGGCGACCGAAAGCCATTCGGTCCACTGGGTTCTGGGGCGGTATTCTGAGTTCGGTTCCGGGTTGGAGTGGTCGGCGGGGCCTGTCGCGTGCGCTGGGTATCGGTAATTCTCTGGCGTAGCTCCTTGATGCGTGTGTTGCTCGCGTTGAGCTCTGCCTCAACCTTCTGCCGCTGCTCCTTGGTCTGCTTCGCCTTCTTTGAGTTAAGCGCCTCGAGCATGTTCTCGCTGCCCTCCTTGATCTTCATTTCACGGTTGAGCCGTTCCTTGAGACTCGCCAGAGCTTGCTCTGCTATCGAATCGGCATCGTCCTCTTCCACCTTGTCCATGATGCTGCCTGGGTACATGGACCCCGCATCAGTCCTGCTTCCAGCCCGACTGCGCAGCTCAGAGCTGAAGCTGCCGGGGGCGATGTTGAGACTGCTCCCGCGCGGCGCAAAGGACACGGCCGACGCCGACAGGTTGCGGGCGTTGGCGCCATTTGGGGGCTGGAGGCCGGAGCCCTCGCGGTCGAAGCTGGTGCGGCCAGCCAACTGCTGGGGGAGGTTCTGCTGGGAGGAGTGGCTCGAAGAGGCCACGCCCTTCTGAGCCGCGACGGAGGAGCTCAGCATGACGACGGCGAGCGGCCCACCGGCTGGGACGGGGCCCTGGCGCGGAGGTTGTGCATTCGTCGACTCCTTGGGCGGCTGATGGGTTGAGGACGGCAGATGCGATCGCGGTCAGGGTCGGGGCAAGAGATATGATGTCGTGGGTGGAGGTGACGGTTTCGTTTTGCGATGCGGCGTCGGAGCGATAATGGTGGGAATGGTGACAGAAACAATATGCGGTGGTTCTCTGCAGAGCGGGTCGCTCTCCGATCTGACTGTCGGTCTGCGTGAGTGCCGGGGAGGGGGGAATGCAGACTCGGGCCGCCAAAGTCTGTCTGAGTTGAAGCTCAAGGTTGGAGGGGGTGGAGGAGACGCTGGAGGCTTGCGTGGATGTGGAGGCTCTGCAGGCCGCACGAGCAAGAGCTAGCAGCGACAGCGCAGCAGCACGACGACACGAGGTTGAAGGATCGGGAGGGGGACCAGATCGCCAGCAGAAGCAACAACTAGATGCCCGTACGGCAATATCAGAGCGAAACGAAGGAGGTTCGACGTGCAGGGCGACAGGGTTTCGAGAAACGAGCGACGAGGTGATTGGAGGATCGCCACGGAGGTTGTTGGTCGCTGGCGGCCAAAGTGGAGGAGGACCCAGCCAAGTGGTGATGGCGAGGGTGGTGCATTGTAAGCGGGCACTAATCGGTCACCTGTAAGTGTGCGCGGGCGCTGTAGCTGCGGGCTGCTTCAGTGGCTCAACCGCCTACCTAAGCAACGAGCTGCAGGGCGTTTTGGGGTCCACGGTGTCCCCAGATTCGAGACGGGAACCAGCCCGAGCACCCATGATATCGAGACTGGGGAACTGATACCGAAGGAGCTGGCGTCGATGGAGGCACTGGAAGCTCTTTGAATGATGATGGGTGAGATCCCGTGCATTTCTTTGCAGCCTTCGAATTTATGCATCATGCTGGCTACTAAATGCTGGAATCCCTCCGCGCTGGATTTGAATACTGCTTGTAGACGGCGATAAGCTGAACCACCCGGCTAAGGCCAAGTCATTGGTCTACCTTAGCGGGCTATCTTGAACCTGCATACGGAGTTCGCATTTTGGCCTGCTTCACTCGGTCAATCCATCTTCACCTGAAGTACCAACCGAGTCCTGAGAGGTAAGGTTGAGCCTCGGCTCTCCCATGACTAAAGACTCATCGATGCCACTCGACTCCCACAAAAAATCGTGCCATCAGAGTCGCAGCGAGACCAGGATCGCCTTCTCTTTAGATACCAGGCATTCCAGATAAGATAGACAACCAAGATAAGAATCCCATGATCGCTACTAGCCATGGCGGCTCCCGATACCTCGCGCGCCAGGGAATCGGCGTGCTCCGCCGACCCTCATCGCCCCATGAGAGCCGTCAATTCGCTGCGCATTCCCTCTGTGCCGCTTCAGCACTTGATCGGCTGCCGGCGCTTGCTGAATGATGATCGCCGCCGTCCGTCTCCGTCCGCTGAGCCGCGTGGGAGCTGTCACTTCCAACGCCGGGAGGGGAGGGGGCGAGCCTGATGCCGCATGCCGCATCTGGCTCGGGGTTATATATTAGATGCTTATCTCTCCCCTTCCTCTGCGTGAAACACCAGAGTTCCTCGTCTCTTTCGTACACATCCTCACAAGAGCTGTGAGCTGACCCTGACACCAATTCACTGACGCCTTGACGTTGCATCCTGGTGCAACTGACATCTTTTCTGGACCCTCCCTGCAACATCGGCCACCTATCTAAACAACTTCACTCCTCCCCCCCCCTCGTGTCTATCACAGGCCTCAGACAATAATCCTCCACCATGCCTTACGTCTCTGCTGCTCGCTACGGCAAGGACAATGTCCGCGTCTGCAAAGTTGACCGCGATGCCTCCACCGGCATCCAGACCGTCACAGAGATGACCGTGTGCTGCCTTCTCGAGGGCGAGATCGAGACCTCGTACACCGAGGCCGACAACAGCGTCGTCGTCGCCACCGACTCCATCAAGAACACCGTCTACATCACCGCCAAGCAGAACCCCGTCAACCCGCCGGAGCTGTACGCCTCCATCCTCGGGAGCCACTTTATCCAGAAGTACAGCCACATCCACGTCGCCAACGTCAACGTCAAGACGGTGCGCTGGACTCGCCTCGAGGTTGACGGCAAGCCCCATCCCCACAGCTTCTTCAAGGACGGCGAGGAGACGCGGAACGTCGAGGTCCGCGTGAGCCGCCAGGATGGCATCTCCATCAAGAGCTCCCTCGTCGGCCTCACCGTTCTCAAGAGCACTGGCTCTGCTTTCCACGGCTTTGTCCGTGATGAGTATACCACGCTTGCCGAGACCTGGGACCGCATCTTCTCCACGGATGTGGATGCTTCGTGGAAGTGGAAGAACTTTGACAGTCTCGCGGCTGTTGAAGCTTCTGCCCCCAAGTTTGACAGGGCCTGGAAAGCCGCGCGGGACATCACCCTCAAGGTCTTTGCCGAGGATGATAGTGCCAGTGTGCAGGCCACCATGTACAAGATGGCCGCTCAGATCCTGGAGGCCGTCCCTGAACTTGATAGTGTTACCTACGCACTGCCAAACAAGCACTACTTTGAGATTGGTAAGTTTTAATCAAAGTCCACATCTTGGCTCTCGTGATGGATGCTAACTCGACGCCTAGACCTGAGCTGGCACAAGGGCCTCCAGAACACCGGCAAGGATGCCGAAGTTTACGCTCCTCAATCCGGCCCCAACGGTCTCATCAAGTGTGAGGTATCCCGGGATACTCTGCAGTCGAGGCTATAGAGCTTGTCGATGGAATTGGCGTAGTCTTTGATGTATCGGATGTCTAGATGTAATGAGATATGATAAACCTAAGATAAAAGATATTGATACCAAGAGACTTGAATTAGATCATCTGATGCCGCGCGCGCTTGAATTGTTTCTTGTCGTGACTTGTGTCCGAATAATATGATTTGGCGATCCTTACTCTCTGCGTGACAACCACCAGCTTGGCGCCTGAACCTGCAACTTTCACGGTTCATACTGTCGTTGGTGAAAAAAAAAAGTTATTGCCGATTGCTTGATGCCAGGTCATGAGAGATGCCCACAATATTGGTACAGATAGTACAAGACTTGCCCAGTCCACCCACACTATTTCTACAGCACAAACACACTGTCCTCATCCTGATATTTCCCTCTCCTCCTCTATAACCTCTTCTTATCCGCCTCGCGCACCTTTTCCACAGCCTTCTCCCAGTCCTGCTTGCCAACCTGCACGCCGCTGAACCGTATCAAGTTCTGCTTGTACGGGTGAGCATCGCCCTCGAAAGCCTTGAGCCTCGCCAATCGCTTGTCCCGCAGCCGATTCTTGGGCAGCATGCCTCGCACAGCCTTGCGCAGCACCTCGCTGCCCCCGTGCTGCTCCATCAGGACGTCCATCGTCACCGCCTTCAGGCTGCCCGGCCGGGTCGTGTGACGGTAGTAGGTCTTCTGCCACTTCTTGCGGCCAGTCGTGTGGAGCGCCGCGCAGTTAGTCACCACCACGTAGTCGCCGCAGTCGGTTGAGGGGTCGAAGATGGGCTTGTGCTTGCCCATGAGGAGGACGGCGATTCGCGACGCCAGGCGGCCGAGCGACGGAGGGGTTACGCCTGGCTGGGTCGAGAGGGTGGCATGAGGAGTGGAGGCGGAGATGCCGTGCCATACCCGAGAGTAGGCCAGCTTCGTCTATTGAGGGCTTGTTAGGACAGGAGCAAGATCTCAAGAGATGGTGGGTTTTGCGTACCAGACCGACGACTTGAGACATCTTGAAGTCTCGCGGGAGGTTCAATCCCTCAATAAAAACCGTGCTTCAATCGGTTCTGGTCAGCCAGGGAGCTCAGGCAAAGACAATTGGGTCGCCGTTGAAGCTGCGCTGCTGCCGTATCGCAAGATCTCCAACGCGGAAGCGCTCGCTCGCTGAAAGTTTGATGCCAAGACTCAATTGCTGACAAAGGTAGAGCCGCAGTCACGTGCGAAGAACAATGGGGGCTCGCTCACTCGTTCCCCGAAGTCGGTGGTGGACCCACCCCGGGGGTCGGGGTCGGCCTTCCTCGAGTGCCGATGGTATCACTCGATTGTGGATTTCAAAGCAAGCAAACAAATCTCGGTCTACAACCTCCTCCTCTTTCAAAAAATGACGCCCAAGATTACACCTTCTCGGGCCCTTGCAGCAGCGTCTCTCCTTGCAATAGCTGGCTACTCGGCATATCAGTACAGAATTTCTCGCCTCAATTCCAAGAGCACGCCTCCTGCAGGTAATTGTCCTTCATGCACGGGGCGCTCTCTTACACCGGCAGTATGGACTAACGAGCCTAATCAGCACCGGGCAAGATGGCCGTGGACAACTCGTTTGAGGTGCGCCCACAACTCGCAGTGATGAGTCACGACTGTGAGAAGGGGACGAGGAGAGAAGCGGTTGAGACACGTTGAAAAACCAGGGATACTAATGAAACGCCTCGAAAACAGACCCTCTTCGCAGTGCCGCTGTCATGTGACGGCTGTATCAAGGCGGTTTCAGACTCACTCTACAAGCTCAACGGCATCAGCCAGGTCGAAGGCAATCTGAAGGACCAGTTGATCTCTGTCAAGGGCACAGGTGAGTTGGGTCGAAATCAAGCAATTGAATAAAACACGCGTGGCTGACGATCGTCGTCTCCCCCCCGTCCTAGCTGCACCCTCGGCCATCGTGGAGGCTATCCAAGCAACTGGCAGAGACGCCATTCTGCGCGGATCAGGTGCTTCAGACAGTATGTGCCGGAGAATTTCTTTTTTTCCCTTTCCTTGTCATTCATGACTTAAAACTCCAATTATGCAACCTAATCTCTCCTGTCTCTTGAGTTGACACAGAGGCGTCTGGCTGATCTCAGAAAACTGTCTAGGCGCCGCTGTCAGCATTCTCGAGACCTTTGAAGACCCCGTAGACGGCTGGTATGAAGAGCCCAGCCGCGACGTGAGAGGACTGGCACGGATGGTTCAGGTTAGTTCAGGGCGGACGCTAGTTGACCTGACCGTCCGTGGTGTCTCGCCGGGAACCTATCGGGCCTCGATCCGCGCGTTCGGAGATCTGAAGGATGGTGCGCGGTCAACTGGACCTGTTTGGTCAGGAAGTGAGGATGAGAAATCCCCGCGAGGCGCTTTAGGTGTGGTTGAGGTCGGCGAGGATGGACGGGGGGCAACTTTCGTGGATCACGGATTTCAGATCTGGGAAGTCATTGGACACGCCATGGTCCTCACCCGACAGGATGAGGGCCCCGAAGGTTTAAAGAATGACAAAGATACCATCCTAGGTATCATTGCACGGAGCGCAGGCATGTGGGATAATGACAAGACGGTGTGCTCTTGCACCGGCAAGACCCTCTGGGAGGAGCGCGAGGACGAGCGCAAGAAGGGGATGCTGTGATGGCGACATGGCAAGGTGTAGGCGCCGAAAATCGAGCAGCCTTGAACCCAGAGAAAATTTTTGATGCTGCAATTATTGCCAAGGACGTGATAAGCAACAAAAGCTCAATATGCCCCTCGGTTGTGCGTGGCATGATGCATCTTCGGCATCGAATCCCGCTCGTCTAGTCTGTGCCTGTCTCCCCGCAAACTTGAAACTAGGCTCTTGCAGGGCAAGGTGTGGGCAGAGAGTGACAGGTGAGGGATCTGTGGCATATCGACGGTGCTGCGGCGAGACGTGGTGCCATATCTGCCCTCCAGGCGAGATCGAGCATGGGTGGAAGCGGACGATAATGGTTCGATGCTGGCCCGGGAATTGGGCAATGCCGTGGTATTTGTAGGTCTTGGGCACCTTTGAATCGCGGGAAAATATGTGATTCTGACACTTGTGCAATTAAGGGCGGTTCAGGTTCAGGGCCGTAACTTGCGGGCACAAATCCTCCGAGGAGGGGAGGGAAGCAAGGAAGCAAGGAAGCAAACAAGGAGGGCTGGTTGAGAGCTCTTGGTAGGGAAGCTTGGAGTGAAGCTCAAGAGTCATCCCATAGAATCTTCTCTACTCATCAGAGCTTCAATGCCGGACGAACGGTGGATCGGCATTACCGAGACGATTGCGGCTCAAGATCTGCCGGGATGAAGATGAAACCTCCCATGCTCGCTACAGAATCGTAGAGCTTGTATGCGAGACGACGGTGTAAGTGAAGCTTGCATCGAACATTCCGCCGCCAGGACCCTTCTTTCCGCACCATCTTTTTGACGTTCAACTAGGTAGCTAGAGAGTGGAGCCAGGGCGAGGCAGAAACCCACCGATTCAAGACCGGTAGTTTCCGGGCAGCGTAGCGTGACAGCTTCTGGTTACGGGAAAAAAGATGAGACGAAGGGCGACAGGGACAGGAGGTTGTCGTGTAAGAGGCGAGGAGGGGGAGGGAATGGGGGGGTGTGAGATCGGTTGTTGGTTGATGGTGCGGTTTGGGGGTTGTTTTATCGTGGCGACACGATGGCGACTAAGTTGATCGGACGGGATGATCTTGATGAGTTTGATTGAAGGGTGAGCTAGACAAGATGAGGCTTGATTGAGTGAGAGAAACGATCTGGCTGAGAAGAGCAGTACTGCGTAGCTGCGGTAGGTTTTGAACCGGATAGAGTGAACCTAGATATGCGGCTGAGATGTGATTGGGTTCCATTGGTTTTGTCAGCACTCTGCATGATGATTCTGATTGTATTACTGTTACCTCGGTGCTCTTTAAAACTAATGCTATTGAAATATCAGGGACTGCAGGCACTGGCGTCTCTATACTTGAGAAATTGTTCGTATTGACGTAGCTTTCTAGGCAAGTCGACCGACAAGAGAGTTGCACAGCCACCAAAGATCTTGGAAGAAAGAAAAACCATCATGAAAGCTGCTGCTGGCAACCAACAACATTGACAGCCTGCGAATCAGGGGTTGAGATTCTTGGCCAAGTCCCTGGCAACGGTACGCCTGGGACTCGAAACGCCGAATAACCCGACTGCTTGGACAGCAGTGACGTCTGGAAGAAAAAAAAAAAAAAGCCACATCCCTAACAAGTGTCGGGCTGTAACCAGTCTTGGCGCCCCTATCGTCCTCAGATCTCGGAACCGCTACCAGCCGACAGGTAAAACGTGTCAGTCACTTATGCCCTCCAGCAACTCCAAACCTCCCCCAACAGGGCAGGGGTGAGTTTAACTCTTTTTTCTTCGTCCTCGTTCTCGGGTGGAAACCGACCATTGCCAGAAGGGGCTGAGGGGAAACCCCAAAATGTTCAAGGGCAAGGCCCAAAACAGGGACGTCTCTTGACTAGATGATGGGACGAAGGCAGCTTCCTTGGTTGCGTGGTAGTTGGTGCCTTGGTGAGCTGGGTTGCTGTTGATGCGTGTTGAGTGGGCGCATTAGTGCAAGAGACGTCGGCGGCTAGGGATAGGCTGCGAGCTTCTTGAGATGAAGGACGGAACATTCATGGGAACAAGACGAGAGGGGGGCTATTCGCAGCATCCAAACGCTGGGCTCTATTTCACGAGCACCGGGGAGAAGAAGCTTTCAGTGCCGGTTTCTTCCCTCTGTTTCCGCAATCATGGCTGGGCAACGGGGAAAGCCAAGATCGCTTCAAGACCTTCTTGTGGTGTTTACTAGGGTTTGATCTCGGCTTATTGGTGACGAGAAGGCATAGCTCAAGAAAGGGAATGTCCGTTCATCACATCTAAATTTACCCAATTTTTTTTTCTTCTTCCTCTCACCGTAGCTCCACACTTCCTCACATCTCGGTAAGAGGTGTCAAGTGCCAGCCCGTAGAGGGCTTTTTAGCAACCCGTGCCCTTGGGTCGGAGGCCCTTTTTTTAGAGAGAACTTTGATGAGGCCAAGAAACGCAATTCCATCACCGTCCGTCTTCTTGGGCCTGCGGGGGCCGTCACCCAAATCTGCTCATGCTAGTCTCCATCACGGCGCTTAACAACCTTCATCAGGATGGCACACACGTCATTCGACGCCGGCGGCCTGGGAATCGTTGGCTGCACCGCCATGGCCTATCAAGCCACGAGGCCCGTGGCAGGGTTCACCTTCTGTCTCTATTTCCATCGTGCCGCAATGCACAAGCAGGCACCCCAAGGACAGGGGGGGGGAAAGAAGGCATAGCAATCTGGCAGGTCGAGGGAATCCTTCGAGAGAAAGTTGCCCACCGTCACCATTTACTCAGATACGCGCCGAGGGTGGGGCCGGCTAGGGGGGCGCTAGCATCGTCAGGACCCCTACGGGGTGTCCAACCAGGTGGACCGGCAGCGACGGACCAGGACCTGTGACAGTCGCTGCAGCAGGTGTGAGGAAAGTGCCCGGTCGTCCAGCCAAAACCCCGGCCGAGGCAGAGGCAATTGATCGGAGGTTCGCATCACACCGTTCGATTCTGGAAGAGCATCTGACGAGGCTGAACTATGCAGTGGTTCGATCGGGGAAAAAAGAGAGCTATCGTGGGTGGAAGGGTTGAACCGCATACAAGTCCGAGCGAGGGTTTATCACATTTACATGCCATCACATCACACACGTCTGGCAGGATTACCAGGGTGACGGCATCAGATAGACATGCAGTCCCTCATGCTCGTGGGGAACGGCTCAGCTCGGGAGTACCGGCGACTTGGAAAGCTCGACGTTTTTTTTTTCCTTCTGTGAGTTCCACGACCTCAGACAACGATCGAAAACCCCGTCGTCGGTGGAGAGCCCCCAGGCAGGTCAGGATCTTGCTGGCCGCCTCAAACCAAACCCCGTCTGGTAAGAGCGCGATACTCTTGCATCAGGCTGCCGGGCGATCAGACGTTGCGCATCAAACGCAGTTAAAGCATGCACTTGCAGAAGTTGTACATGAGAGATCCAGATACTCCCCTTACTCCGTACAGCTCTGTCCGTGAGACATTGTAGCAGCGGACAAGAAAAACGTGTATTGCCGACCCTTGCTGCACATCCCCCTGACCCGCCAGCGAGGCTTGGTTGCAGTGGGAAGTCAGGGCAGTCAGTTAGGCCGCCCCCCCCCTCTCCCTAGCCTCCCCTCCCTAGCCACCTAGCCCAGTGTGATGGCCATCTTAGAACCTGACGCTTGGGAAACTGGACCAATTCCCATCGTCTTTACGCGCTCACTCTCGTGGCTTCAGCCACTCATCGACTCGCGCACAGTATCGCATATCAAGGTCTGCTGCATTAAGGCGATTCCATCACCAGACCATCGGTTCTTGGCTCGTCTCTGAGCTCTTGGATGCTTCCCGGATATCGACGACTCGCGTGGTTGTGATTCTGATTCTCGCCGTTTTCCATTCCATTCCCTGCATTCCGCATTCTTGACGCTGAGAAACATCCCACTTACACCGACCATCGTGGCCGTGAGCCTTCATCACGAACAAGAGACCGCGCCATCGCCTCGCCGCTGTTTGGGTATAATACTGCTCGGCCAGCCTTGTTTCAGTATCCTCTCTCCCTCATCGCAATTCACATTTTTCCTCTTCCAGCATCGGATCGACAATCGTCTTACAGCTTCCTCCCTTTTTAGTGTCTCCCTTTTAGGCACTTCGGTACAAGCACAAGCACGAGCACTTGCAGACGCCGGACATTCCTACGCGCCTAGCTCAAGCTGACAGCCAACGTCCCAATCTTAACCTCAAGCCAACAAGCCTCCATCGACCAACAGCTGGGAACTTAAAAAAAGAACATGCACCAAAGAACCGATTAAGTGTTCAATCTAATCTCCCCCCGATCTTCAATCACAAGACAAGCCTCGCGTCCTGTCCCCCTCTCTACCTTCCATCACCTCGCACTACCTCCCGCCCTTTTCCTCTTTCTCTCTGCTAGGGGGCAGCGCCACTGGCCCGGCCGCCAAGCCCTTGAGTCTCCTACAGCGAACCAATTGCTTGCCTCAGGCGGGGAAAAAGCCCAACCGTTTCGCTCCATTCCGCACGGGCAACACCGCTCTCCCTTTACCCCCCTGTTCCCCTGCGCTGGGTGCTCCTACCGCTCTCGCGCTGGCACTGCACCCCCCTCTTGCCTGTGCTCTCACGCTCCGCTGGACACCCCCCCGTGGCCCCCCGTACCGTGCCTAGCGTACCTGCCCCGCCAGTCAACCACAGGCCACCGACGCACCTGCCCGCTGCTGCCAGCCAGCCCTCCATCCGAATAATAAGTCGGGGCAACCCTCGTCCATCTGTTTAAGCGCCCGACTCCAAATCCCCCCAAACTCTCTCTTCAAACTCTCAGCATTTCCGCCTTCACCGCAGAGATTCCACTCGAGCTGGTCTTAATTCTCTGTTCCCTTCTATTCCGTCCACTCCTACAACTTCCGAGATATCCTTCCTGCTGTGGCACATTCTGCCCTGCAGCGGCAACCATGTCGTTGAAACAGGTACAGTCCCTCGCCATGTCCTCGGCTTCAGTCCACTGACAGAACTGCTCGCAACAGGAAATTGAAACCTGGGTGGCGGCCCTCGCCCGCTACGACAACAATGAGTTCGAAGAAGCTCTCGCCGAGTTCAACAACATCGGCGACACCAGCAAGATCCTCTTCAACACAGGCGTGATACACGCCACGCTCGGCGAGCACGAGAAGGCTGTAAGTCACCCTCCGTCCCGTCCGCATCCACAGCTTGACAACACTGCTGGTGCTGCGGATATACTCCAAAGCTGTTTGCATGCTAACAATCGCTCTCAACAGGTCGAGGCTTACCAACGAGCAATCCGACTGGACCAATACCTCGCCGTTGCCTACTTCCAGCAGGGCGTTTCCAACTTCCTCCTCGGCGACTTTGAGGAGGCCCTCGCCAACTTCAACGATACTCTCCTCTACCTTCGAGGCAATGCCATGATCGACTACGCCCAACTGGGTCTCCTCTTCAAGCTCTACTCGTGCGAAGTGCTCTTCAACCGCGGCCTGTGCTACATCTATCTCCAGCAGATGGAGGCCGGTATGCAGGATCTGTCCTACGCTGTCAAGGAGAAGGTGGTGGAAGATCACAACGTTATCGACGAGGCTATTCGGGAGCAGGCAGAGGTTCGTATACCCCAGATGAGAGTGCTGGGCTACTCGCTGACTTGTTCCAGGGCTACACTGTCTTCTCTATCCCAGTGGGAGTCGTTTACAGGCCCAACGAAGCCAAGGTGCGGAATCTCAAGACTAAGGACTATCTTGGCAAGGCCAGACTCGTTGCCGCCTCCGATCGCGCCAATGCCTTTACCGGCTTTGCCGGATCCGAGATCAAGAACGTAAGTAGACTCGCACACTCTCAGAGCCCGATTGGCACTAACACATTCACCAGGCTGGCAAGTCAGAGGTCAAGGATGATCGACCACCTGACAACATCTCCTTTGCTGCTACAAACCTCGTCAAGCCCGGCATTCAATCCCGGAGGCAGCAATCAGAACCCCCGACCAACCGAAATGTATTTCCGCCAACACCCCCGCCGGAGAACGAGCGCCCATCGCGTGCTGCCTCCGTACGCGGTCAGAAGCCTCAGTTGGCTAAACTCAACATCCAACAGGCCGAGCCGAACCGTCGCTACGAGAAGGCTGCCTCGCCCCCTGACGCCCGTTCAAGGATGATGCCCTCTAGATCGGCATCTACCCGGACCCCGCTGGGGAGGGAGCCTCCTGCCATGCAGATGAGGCCGAGGCAGATTCCCGAGGAGGACGGAGCATTCGCAGGCGATGTCTATGACATGTACCGAGGGCCTGGCGGTTCTCGGGGCTCGGGTGGATCTTCTGCGCGCCCAAGAGCGAGGTACTCCGAGGAGGAAGACGGCTCAGAATACGATGGCTCCATCAACGAAGGCGACTTTGAGATGGTGGGCGGTGGCCGTCGTGGCCCCGGCTCTGTTCGAGGAGCCCGCCGACCCGAAGTTACAAAGGTCCGAGTCAAGGTTCATGCCGACGAGGTGAAACTCATCATGGTTACACCCAACGTCCAATTCCCCGCCTTTGTCGAAAAGATCCAGACCAAGTTTGGCCTTCGACGTCGGTTCAAGATCAAGGTCAAGGATGAGGACATGCCCAACGGTGATATGATCACTCTGGGTGACCAAGACGACTTGGAAATGGTGATGGACAGCGTCAAGGAAGAGGCAAAGAAGCAGCGATCGGAGACTGGAAAAATGGAGGTATGTGGACTTGCCGGCCCCCCCTAAACATTTTTTGATTGATTGCTAACTCGGTTCACAGATTTGGATCTTTGAGGTTTAGACATATACCCCTACAGCGCGCATTTGCATTTTGGTCTTTCACCCAATCATGTCACGAAGTAATGGTCTGTCGCTTGACTATACAACATCCTGAAAAGGACGGATCTCTTTTCTATTCTCTGACAATGTTGTCACTATTTAATTTTGTATTTGTGCCTGAGGCAACTCATGAACAGAAGGAGCATATCTGGGATTTCACACAAACCAGTTATTAGAGAGGGAGCCGGAGTCTGGGGTTTCATGGTTCACTAATAATTGTTGATTTCAAGAGGAATAAGAAGGAAAGGCTAGTGATACCTCTTTAGGCCTTGATGGTTCAAAGACATCAATCATGACATTTATGACTTTTTTCCCATTTTATTTTTATCTTTGTGTGTGTTTCCGTGATGAGTGAGTGACCTGCGGGAAATGATGCAATAAATGTGTGACGGTTTTAGCTTGATTCTATCCACAGCTTTGAAAAACTTTTGGAGTGGTACATGATGTTACAGCTTATGATACAAAGAGTCATGATCCCGGGCCAAGGTTTGTAGTATACAACAATTCCACGCAGGCGAATGCAACACAATCCTAGGCATCACTGCCATTCTCGGGCTCAGCCGTCAGAGTTGCAGCCTCATCGAGCCACTTCTGGCGAAGCGCCTGCCCACCCAGCTCCAGCTCATCCAGCAGCTGGCGGACCAGAGCAGCGCGGAGCCGCCACTCCTCCTGGCCCAGCACGCCGAACAGCACGCGAGACGTCTTGCCAACGGCGTGGGGGCTTCCGATGGCGACGAGGCGGAGGACGGCGTGCAGGTCCGGAGCTTGGTCCGAGGGAACACGCTCCAGAAGGTGGTCGAGCGCGAGGGCCCAGCCGTCCGGGGATGATGCGTGGTGGACGGCCTCGCACACGAGGTTGAGCAGGTCGCGGCGGAGGGCGACGGGCTCGGCGGCGAGTGTAGCGCGGTAGGCCGCGGGTGGGGGCCGCCAGAAGAAGTAGGGCAGCAGGCGTGCCACGTCGGCGGCGGAAGAGTAACGCGTCAGCTCCTGGGAGAGGACCTGGAAGGCGTATGCCTGCGCGGATGTTTCGGGGAGGAGCGCCATGGCGGGCACGGGGACCAGGGGTCCGGGCCAGAGGACGGAGGAGCCGCGGGGGTGGACGGGGACGTATGCGCCGCCTGCTGCGCTGGAGGAGGCGGTGGTGATGGCGCTGACCTCTTCGATTAGGGGGATGAGGAGGTTCTCTCGGATGAGGGCCTGCTCGCGGGGGGTGTGCTCAGCAAGCGGGGTCTTGAAGAGGAGGTTGCGGTACTCGTGCTGGAAGAAGTCGAGCTTTTGGGGGTTGAGCTTGATGCCGCCGCGGGTGAACTTGAAGGTTAACTTGTTCCATGAGTCAGCGGCATTGCATCTTTGGCTTATAGCATGAGTAGAGACGTACAGCTTCGGCAACGTCCTCGAGAAACCGCGGCACACGAGCCCCCTTCTTGAAGGAGGCACCTAGGTTGGCCAGCCAGGCCTGCAGAGCCATGGGGAAGATTTTCTGGTTCATGTAGGTAGACAGGTTGACACTGTCGTTGCGCTTACTGAGCTTGGAGCCGTCGTTGCTGATGAGGAGGCCCAGGTGCGCAAAAGTTGGGGGTTTCCAGCCAAAGGCCTCGTAGAGCGCCATGTGCTTTGGCGTAGAGATGAGCCATTCCTATGCCTGGTGTGAGTAGAATTCCCTTCCATCTCTTGAGAGGGGGTGAAGCTCACCTCGCCACGGATCACATGCGTGATCTTCATGAGATAGTCGTCCACCACGTTTGCAAGGTGATACGTCGGGTACCCATCCGTCTTCATGAGCACAAAGTCCTCCTCGGGCTCCTTCTTCTGGAACGGCCCGTAGATGGCGTCCTTGAACCTCGGCGTGCCGAAGCGGCCCGAGTCGAGGCGCACGACGTGAGGCTCGCCCGAGGCGGCGCGCCGGTCCGACTCGTCGCGCGGGAGGGACTGGCAGGTGCCCGGGTAGGCGGTCGGCTTGCCGGCGTCGTGGAGGGCGCGCTTCTGTGCCTCGAGGACGGAGGGCTTGCAGAAGCAGCGGTAGGCGGAGCCGTTGTCCACGAGGGTCTTTACGTGTTCTTTGTAAGTGTCGAGACGCTCTGACTGGCGGCGTGTAAGTTATTGCGTGGTGAGAGGATAGAGAGATGATTTACCTGGCGATAGGGGGCATAAGGGCCGCCTTTGTCGGGGCCTTCGGTCCATGAGAGGCCAGCCCACTCGAGGTCTTTGAAGATGCGCTCCTCGGCGTCTGGCACTAGACGGTTCTTCAAGTATCATTAGCATGGCTACTCTCTACCAGCTCCGTGGCTGCGTTTTAGCCCGGGACAGAGCCATCCGTACCTGGTCGGTGTCTTCAACCCGCAGGATGAACTCGCCTCCCTTGGTCGCCTTGGCCACCAAATTGTTGAATAGTGCCGTCCTCAAGGAGCCCAGGTGTAGGTATCCTGTAGGCGAAGGCGCAAATCGCGTTCGAATTGGCGTATCGGCCGACTGGCCGAGGATGTATCGTTGCGATCCTTCAGTCCCATTGATGTCCCCGTCATTGGTGCCAGTGCCGGTGTTGCGCTTCTTCAACGCCGCCAATCTCGACGGCCTGCCCTTGCTCTTGACTTCAGCGCCAGATTTTGCACTCTGCCCCGGCAGCTTCACTTGATTCTGGGGACTTTCCGCCTCCGTCTGGGCTGCAGAAACCTTGACCGGCGCAGAGTTCACTTTTTCCAGGGCGGCCCCGTTCGAATCATGCGGTCGTGTGAGCGAGGTTGTAAAAGCCCGGCGGACTGGCAATGGACGGCGGAGCCATTGCACCCTTGGAATGTGTCTCGACAGCCGCGTCGAGCGGCCTGGCAAGGGTATCATGACGGCGGAGGTGAGGCGATCATGACAAGCCGAGCTTGAGGGTGAGTTGTGAGTGGGCGAGTAGACGAGGCTAGGTGCTCATGAGTCGGGATATTGCGGCGGTGCATTTCGAGGGTGGGTGCGCCACAATGTGGCATGAATCAAGGCTGAACCTGAAGCTGTTATCGATACAGGACGATAAGATATGAAACGGGTTGCCAGGCCTCGGAAGACTGTGACTCTTTGTCTTGTTGTAGCATCAATGGCTTCGAGAAGAATAGAGTCCGCTGCATAGGGCGCAATATCAAGTATTATGCCTGATGTCACTTGTATTTTCATACTTGGTTTGCCTTCAACGGGCAGGCAGAATGTTTGCCCAAGAGAATAGGCTTCAACCGACATGACGCATGAGGTGTGATTGAAAGGCTTGACAGGTACAAAGTACAGCAGATACGGCTTTTCAACGCCGCTTGCCGTCCAAGGTTGTTTGAAAAGTTTCCTGAACAAGCAGAGATGATTTCCAACTTGTAAAGTTTCTCCCTTTCCAAACTCCGACATCCATCCAGTTCAACAGTCTCTTCTCTCCCCTGCCTCCCCGCCCAAGATTCAGCCTCCAGGTATCAGTATCCGTAGTACCCCGCGCTCTAGGTAGCGTTGCTGCGCCCGCCGCCGCGCCAAAAGATTTTCTGCTGGCCCCCCTGCCCTTGACCAACCCGATCGACACAGCGGCCATCTCAGGCTCTGGGCAACCAATTCTTCATCCTGCATTACTGTGCTTCCTCCCCAAGCAAGCAACACGATGGAAGACAACCCGTTCACCGCAGGCTCTCCGGGCGCAGAGGAGATCGATCTCTATGGTATGTCCGCGCCATGATCCCTGGCTTTTTTTTTTTTTGCTCAGTGCAAAATGCCTGCAGTTGTACTTGAAGGGACTAACCCTGGTTGGCAGAGCTGCTCGGCATCGAGAGAACAGCGACTCCCGATCAAATCAAGAAGGCCTACCGAAAGGTACATGATCACAATCTTGACAGAAATCACAGGACACATGCTGACTGTACATAGGCTGCTCTCAAGTACCACCCAGACAAGGTCCCCGAGGAGCAACGAGAAGAGTCCGAGGCCAAGTTCAAGGAAGTCACCCAAGCCTACGAAATCCTCAGCGATGAGCAGAAGCGCGACCTCTACGACACCCACGGCATGGCCGCCTTCGACAAGTCCCGTGGCGGGCCCGGCGGACCCGAGGTCGACCTCAACGACATCCTCTCCCAGATGTTCGGCTTCGGCATGGGTGGTCCCGGCGGCCCTGGTGGCCCCGGGGGACCTCGCCGGCCGAGACGCGGCCCCGATGAGGAGCAGGAGTACAAGGTGACGCTGGAGGAGCTGTACCGCGGCAAGACGGTCAAGTTCGCCGCCAACAAGCAGGTGCTCTGTGGCCAGTGCAAGGGCTCAGGCGGCAAGGAGAAGGCCAAGTCTTCGTCCTGCGAGCGCTGCAAGGGCAACGGCATCGTCGAGGCCTTCCGCCAGATCGGCCCCGGCATGATGCGCCGCGAGACGGTGCTGTGCGACCACTGCCAGGGCGCCGGCCAGGTCTACAAGGAGAAGGACCGGTGCAAGAAGTGCAAGGGCAAGCGCACGACCCAGGAGAAGAAGGTGCTCGAGATCTACATCCCCCGGGGCTCCATGCAGGGCGAGCGCATCGTCCTGGAGGGCGAGGCAGACCAGTACCCCGACCAGACCCCCGGCGACATCGTCTTCACCCTCGTCGAGGAGCCCCACGACATGTTCACCCGCATCGGCCACGACCTGTCGGCGGAGCTGACCGTGTCCCTCGGTGAGGCTCTGTCGGGCTTCTCTCGAACGGTGCTGAAGCATCTCGACGGCCGGGGCATCCACCTCGAGCGGGAGCGGGGCAAGATCCTGCGGCCGGGTGACTGCCTGAGGATCCCCGGCGAGGGTATGCCCATGAAGCGAGGCGATGCCAAGGGCGACCTGTACCTGCTCGTCAAGGTTGAGTTCCCCGAGGACGGGTGGCTGAAGGAGGACTCGGAGCACGAGGCGCTCCAGAAGATGCTGCCTCCTGCGCCCAAGAACATCGAGGCCGACGAGGTGGATGAGGTCGAGTACGAGGACGACGCCGACATTGAGAAGGTATGTTTCTCTTTTTCCCGAAGTGACAAGCAGCGGCTAACGTGGTAACAGATGGGCGAGAACTCGGGCGATGGCAGATTCGGTGGCGACTGGGAGGACGAAGACGACATGGGCGACGGCCAACCGCAGTGCCAGACGCAGTGAGCGGGGGTGTTTTTTGATCCATCAAAACGCAAAACATAGAGCAGACCTAGAGACGGGGGGCCATGGTTCCCGCTCCGGGTTAATGAAGTGATGACGGTTTCAAGAATCAGGGGGGTGTGGTCATGACGGGCTTGGACGGGGTCAAGTTGACGCAGAGGGAGAATACCAGGGCCATTTAAAAAAAAAGGGGAGGGACCGGCCGTGTGTGTTATGACAAAATGGATATCCGTGGAAACCCATCACCACTCTTGGAATGGAGGAGAGCAGACCAGAGGCTCTCAGGAAGACGGGCTTTTCTTTTTCTCATGCGAAGGGAGATACAATAGATACTTGTGCATATTGTTTGGGCTTTTTTTGCATTAGATCCTTGGCTAGACCTTTCAATGGCTGAAAAGGTTTTAATGGTCGAGTCGAGGAAGAAGAGAAAGTGTTGAAAGCCCATGACGACAAGTCGAGGCCCCACCTTGAGGGCCTGGTCGAGGGTTGTAGGCTCCCATTGTTAACTAGGCATCAACCCAACGGAGCCATCTAAATCTAATCCAACACCGTAAGCCTGCTCCTCAGCTGTTCACTCGCACTGACGATATACCTCACAGGACCTCATGTCCACTACCTCGGACTCCTGATTCAAGGATTCTAAGAAGTCTAGCAACTCTTAAACAAGATACCAAACATGGGACCAGAACAACACATCCGCAGCCCCTACCGCGGAAACTCCCAAGGCCCAAACCGCTTATCCGCGCCCTGCGGATTATACGTCGGGCTCTGAGACTCCCGAACCCGGCGCCTCGTCTCCTCCTCCACCTTGGCCCGCCAAGCAGGCGTCAGCATCCCCCAGTAGCAGTCCCTCAGGCCCGGTAGGAACTTGACGTCGTTGACGCAGTACCTCTCCACGTCGGTCCGCAGCGGCCTCTCGTTGAAGACCTCGTAGGATCCGCCGCTCTCCGGGCGGAACAGGTCGCCGCCCTTGCTTTTGACGGCGCTCCACCGCAGCTTCTCGGCCGCGGTCATGGGCGCGTCGTTGACGATGCACCTGCCCAGGCCGTAGAGCCACCGGCGGCGGAACGCAGGGCGCGAGGCGTTCTCCATGACCTGGACGTCCTGGACGCCCTGGAGGCGGACGCCGAAGTGGAGGTGCAGCGCGTCCGAGTCGTTCCTCACGTCGAAGAAGACTTTGGCCACCGAGGGCGACTCCAGGATGGCCTTGAGAGTCGTCGTCCCGTCGGGGCCGGGGGTGTCAAACGCCGAGGATTGGAGGGCGTGGACGTCGACCAGGTAGACGTGCTGCTGCGGCTGGGAGAAGATGGCGAGGATGGAGATGGTTCCGTAACGGGAGAGGCTGACCCCCTCGAGGTCGAGGAAGAGGCTTGGGTGGCCTCCCGGTGGGAGGGCCTGGAGTGATTCGACGAGCTTGGCGATTGACTCGGTCGAGTCGACCAGGCCGTGAGAGACGGAGGAGTCGTCCATTGTAGCTTCAGGATGCAACACTTTAGATCTGAATGCTCGATTCTACAAGACGAGGCCGTCTATTTATACCACGTTGATATCCCACATGTATTAACATGACATCTGTTCTTTCTGCACAGCTTTCCAAAAGGAAAGTCTTGCTGTTGGTCCAAAGTGTAAATATATGCCCTCAAACGCAAGGTCGTCCGATGCCATGTCGTCCACTTTGGCCCAACACCCCGCGATTTGACGTAATCAAGAGCCCCCACCATAGACCTCACTTCATGTCAACCTACCTACTCAACCAACGTCCACCACCAACACTGCTCACGCCAAAATGTCCCGTAAAGGCGTCGGCCTCGCGGCCTTTGACCGCTCCCGCCTCACATCAGCCCACTACGCCTCGCACGGGTCGTCCCTCCGCGCCAACAACGCCCAGGCCCTCGAGACGCAGCTCGAAGTCTTCCGCTCGCTCCTCCAGCAGTTCGCCGCCACGCACGCCCGCGACATCCGCTCCGACCCAGCCTTCAGGGCCCAGTTCGCCCGCATGTGCGCCGCCATCGGCGTCGACCCCCTGGCCAGCAGCAACAACAGCAGCGGCGGCGGCGGAGGAGGCTCGGCGGGGGCAGCGAGCTCCATCTGGGCTCAGCTGCTGGGCAAGACGGTCAACGACTTCTACTTTGAGCTGGCGGTGCGCATCGTCGAGGTCTGCAACACCACGCGCGCCGAGAACGGGGGGCTCATCGGCCTGACGGAGCTGCGCGAGCGGGTGGCGGCGGGCCGCATGGACGGCGCCGACCCCATCGCCGACGACGACGTCCGGCGCGCCGTGGAGACGCTCGCGCCCCTCGGCGGGGCGTACGCCGTCGTGCGCGTCGGCCGCAAGGAGTACGTCCGCAGCGTGCCGCGCGAGCTCAACGACGACCAGGTCGCCGTCGTGGAGGCCGCGCAGGTGCTGGGCTACGTGAGCGTCGGGATGCTGAGCGACAACCTGGACTGGGACCGGGCGAGGGCGCGCACCGTCATCGACGACCTCGTCGCGGGGGGGATGCTGTGGGTGGACAAGCAGACCAAGGGGGAGTGGGAGTACTGGAGTCCTGGGTTCATGGCCGAGGCGGGGGCCGAGAGTGCTGCTGGGGTGGACGAGGCGGGTTGAAGAATGTGCAAGAAAACATTGCTCTTAAGCAACGACCAACTCAACTACACGGGCACAACTCAACAAAGCTGGACATCTATTCAGCATCCGAGACACTACCGAAAGCGCTAATGGCTTGAATCTCGCCATTGCTGGAATCGGCCTCTCCAGGAATCGAATACCATATCAAGCGCCGAGCAATCCAGACCAGCAACATGCTAGGACCATGGATGACGACTCTTCAAGCTACCATGAAGCAGACAGAGGACCGAGAGGCGCCCGTGTCAGAGAGACGATACTACGGCAGCCAAATGACGGATCCATAGCATTTAGAAATCAGGCCCTACAGCAGATAAAGCCCTTTCAACAACCGCATATAGACACAACACCATACAGGCAAGGTTATAGAAAAACAGATAAATACTAGTTCATTTCATTAACCAGCAGCTCGCACATACAAACATACACATCGACTCGCAGCTTCTCCCACCGTCTTTCCTTCGCCGTAGATCCTCTTGTAGATACATGCTAAATAGCCTCAGTCAGGACGGGGCGCCAGGGCTGTCCTTCTCCCCCCCCGTGTCTCGGGTATATACTTGTCGAGCGACACCCACCCGTCCGAGCTTGAATTTGTTTTCTTTCAACCCCCCTGGCCAAGAAGTCGTCGCGTCGCTCGTCCCCTCCCCATTGCCGCAGTTCCTTTCTCTTCAGCTACCTCGCCGTCTTCATAGCCGTCTTCATAGTCGTCTTCTTGGCTTCGCTTGGCTCGGATCGGCTTGGGCGATCGCGTCGCTTAGTAGGGGGGGTTGGGGCCGCCCATCGGGGGGTAGTCCTCGGGGCGGCCGGGGGGCATGCCGCCAGTGGATCGGCGGTCGTCGCCAAAGTGCTTCTTGCGGAGCGCTGCGAGGCGCTTCTTCTTGGTCACGGTGTTGATGTAGGTGCCGATGATGAAGGACACGATGTTGAAGAAGGGAACCCAGAGCTGGTCGGGGAGGAACTTCTGGGCAAAGGCCAGGCAGATGGGAGAGGTGATCCACGAGACGCGCATCACCTTCCAGAAGCCCACCTTGACGGTGGCGCGAACCTGGTGGTAGGTACGGGCGCCGGCGATGAGGGCCATGGCGACCAGGTACACGCTGTTCTGGATGGGGGCGATCTGTGAAGCAGTGTCAGCCGTCTGTACGTTGAAGAACCGTTTCCTCCGACTCTTTGCGCCGCCTAATGCTCCGTTCAACTCTTCCGTCGTCCGTGGTTGTGGTCGAAATCGGTCGCATCTTCAACCATCGTAAAGATAACCCCGTCTTCCTCTCCCCTCCTCCTTCTGGAGCCCTCCTCTTTCTGCGCAATATTTCCATGGAAAGGGGGAAATGGCTACTTACAATCAGATTGCTGACGAGAATCTGAAGAATCTTGGCGCGCAGGCTAGTACGGCCCTTGAAGGTCTTCTGGAGCGCCCAGATGAGGAAGTGGCCCAGAGGCGCGCTGATGAGGGCGCCGTACGCAGCCATCTTGGGGACGCGGGCGGTGAAGTAGTTGCCGTGCTTGTTGCGGTCCTTGGCGAGCCACGAGGCAATGAGCTCCTGAGCACCAGCGAGGGTACCGGCAGTGAGCATCTTGGTGCGCAGGGGGTTGTCCTCGAGCTCCTTGATGTAGGCCTGCTGTCGTCGTCAGCCATGGGTTCAGATTCAGAGGGCAGCCAGAAGCCCAGTTGCGGGTAGGTAGAGTCCACGTTTGAACTCGAGGTTCGACATACCGCCAGATACCCTTTCGTGCCAGCATTCTCAAGACCGCCGGTCAGAGCCGTGCCGATGACAGCAGAGACGGGGTGCTTGCCCTTGGTGCCGGGGATCTTGCCAGCCTCGGCCTGGTCGAGCATGTCGCCGACCTTTTCGGTGGCGCCGGAGACCTTCTCCGACACCTTTGAAATCGTTTCACTCTTGAACTCGACCATGGTTACTGCTTCTCGAGGATATTGCTACGGCGGTAGTGCTGCTGCTGGGTGGAGTGACGACGAGGAAGCGCGTTTCGAGCGGGGATAAGGGTCCAAGTCGAACTGACGATATCGTCTTGCCTCGTCTTAGTGCAGTTGGCTCCAGGTTGAATGCGGTTCTTGAAACGGGGGGTGTTGTGTGTGTCTGAGCGGCTACGCGGGCGCGCCGGGTTCTCGTCTTCGTCGGTGTCGTCCTCGTCGGAGATGGTCGTCGGAGTCAACGCGGCGGCGGCGGCGTCATCAACAAGCAACGGCAGAGAGGGGGGGAAACACGCGCGGGATAGACGTGATCTAGAGGGTCAGCCTGGCTTGTTCAAAACTCGGGAACTCGTGCGAACGGCGGGGCCTCGGGGGGTCGACGGCCGTCGGCTTGATTCGAGACGGACGGAGGACGGGCAGGGAACAGGGCGCGCTCTCAACACCAGTAGTATAGGGCGACGACAGAGGACAGAAAAGACGGGCCCAACAAAGATGGCGAGAGGGCGTTGAGAGGTGAGACGGGAGGTGGGTCGGGGCCAATTGAGGCTCTCCAAGTTGATCGGCCAATGGCTTTTTTACCCGCCGAGGAGACAGACGGGAGGTTACAGGGAGAAGGGAGAACTGGTCAGAGAGTGGTGATGATGAATGATGTTGTTGACCACGATGTTTACATGAGTAAACACCAAAGGTCCGAAAGGGGACAGGGTCCAGGGCAAGCCAAAAACACCAAGAATAAGAAAAAAAAGTCACTTACAGGCGCCGTGATGATGATGAAGATGGCAAGATGGGGGAGGTGAGGAGTGGAGTTGACGACGACGACGTCGTTGTAGCAGCTGGTGTTGATTTGTTTGTCTGGGTCTGGGGAGGAGCCAGCGAGAAGGGACTTGGGGAGAGATGAGATGAGGGATGGAGCTCAGCTCACTCCTCCGACCGTCCCCCCAAGAGCAAAGCAGCAACAAGCAACAATGCCAGCGACAGCAACAGGGGTGTGGGACAGTGAAAGCAAGGTGGCTGGGAAAGGTAAAGCCCAGGTACCTCTTGCTCGCCTTCACCTCACCGAGAGTACCTTGTCGGTACATTCACATTAGTGGACATCCCGGCCAGGACCTCGGCCCGCCGTCGAGCAAAGCCAATCACGGCGCCGGGAAGGGTGCAGGTATTGGCGTGTTTGCCCCTGGATGGCCCCAGCTTCAGCTCAGCTCAGCCCAGCCATAACTGGAGATGCGCCCCGTCGTGGTCCAAGTACCGCGGTTCGGGCTTTCTTACAGGGCAGCGAGGGCCTGTCTGAAGCGCTGAAGTGCCCTGGACTGAGCTTCCTCTTTCGCTGCCGAGTGCAGGCGGCGATGCAATCCCTTCGAGTGCGGATGAGCTGGTGGGGCTAAAATTA
>JAVIXY010000164.1:0-52655 GCA_033030565.1 Fusarium nematophilum
TATGCCGCTATATATAGGTTTATAATATATCGAGGTAATATCATAACTTAAAGTTAACTCCCCTAATTCCAATTTACTAAAGTCACGCTCAATATTGCCCCAGGATTAACAGTCTATTCTTAGAACATATAATATCAGCCTTCAAATCGCTCGAGTAAACGCTATGCGCTGAGCCAATCGCTCTCGGTCGCCATATGAGACGTCCCAAAACTCAACCAACGCACTAACCATCTCCTCAACCTCGTCGAACGACCAAACCCTCCCCGGTCTTGTGTATTCGACTGTTCTGTCAATTGCGGCGATATTAAATTGATAGCGGCTCATCGTGAATGGATAGTTACCTTTAGTAACAGATTCTAGTTAATACGAATAACTCGCGTCCATCTGGGTGTTCAAGGTGATGGCATGAACATACCTGGGCCGCAAGTTGGCCGCCAAGCGAGATTCTTCATAATTCTTTCATCGATGTATTCTCGCCGTTCTTCCGCGTATCGCCGTGCATTGAGATGAGCTTCGAACCCTTGGAGCCGGAAACAATCATAGTCCCACACCAACTCGAAGCCTCTCATGCCCACGATCCTTGTCGGCTCATCATGTCCAAGCCGATGAGCGTTCTCGACTCCGAATGGGATAGGTCCTAGTGTCTGACTGTTAATAACCGAACCGTTCACGCAATCTAGTTGCTCTCAAGAGCTACAGATTTATCCATGCGCATTCTCTCTTACCTTGATCATATTTCCAGGAGGCAAGTGAAAATCTTCCTGTAGCCCTAGCAAGAAACGTCTGTAGATCCTCCTCTGACACCAAAGCATCCGAGGTCCACTTCATGCTGTCCGTTGTAGAGATTAGAGATACTTTTCGTGGAGCTATGGGACGCTCTAGGCCTTCCCGACTTACTTGACAATGTAACCCTTGAGCTCGAAGCTGTGCATAGCACCTTGCTGACGCAGATATTGATAGCATTCCGCGACTCGGTCTTTGTTCTGTGAAATGTCAAGCTCTAGTGGCTCATACGGGTCACCAAAATTGTCATGCTGGTTGGTTTCTCGAACCATAGAAAACCCGGCATCAATGACTGTCCCCCCCTCGTGTACGTAATTCCAGGGGAAACTCTCTGCCTGATGGTGTAATTCCACGTGCTCACGCATTACCTCGAGCGCTTCAACATTTCCTTCTCGGGCGGCTCGGTGAATGGCCGGAAGATGCTTCCCTCGCCCCGCTGTTAAGTTGCCGAATTCCGGGTATTTTGTCAGAAGCAGACGGATCAAGTCTCTCCGCAGCTTCGACTTGACTGAGATCCGTTACCGGTATCAGATGCCGACCTCATCTTTTTGTGAATTTTGACGGTGCCGGAATTCACTTACCATCGACAAACCCTTCCATTGCAAGGCTTAGGAGGGTGACCCCTGAACTTAATTGGAACTTGGGCTTCGGGTCTAGGTTCAGGAGATAGCGAATGTTACCTGGGTCAACGATACCTTGGGTAACGAACGTCAAAATCAGCCTCGCCGCTGGTGTAATTACAACACCAGCTATATCCACCTCTGCGTCATACTCCAGGCTGTATCGCACCCTCAATGTTTCGGCAATCTCTCTCTCCGGGGCATAGCCATCTGCCAGAAGGAAGTCAAACACCTTAAACCCGAAATCATCTTCGAGTTCAAGAATATCCTTGACATTGGACTGTGGGGTAGGAAGAAGTTCAATCAAGGGAAGCAGAAGTCCAGGCGAAAGCTCCGCGGCCCTGTGAAGATAATTTTTTCCTGTTGGTCCATTGAGTGCTACCAGACAATCGGGATCTTGTAGAAGTGCCTGAACACTTCTCAAGCAGCCTGACTCGATAGCAGCATCCAGGGCATAAGCTGCTCCATCCTGGGGAAATGCGTAGACGTTTCGAGCTGATATTCTTCGGAGGCTTTCGAGAATGTGTGGTCTCCCGAGAACCGCTGGCCTATTTACTGGGGAAGGCATATGGATTCGCTCTCCGTCGTTTAGAGGTGGCCTCAAAGCGGCCAGCATTTCCTCATCGATCAACAAGTCAAGGACTCTGTCAAGCTCTCCCTCCCATCCCGACCCAAAACGGGCCATTGTGTGGAACTGAGTCTGGTCGGCCACAGCGTAGAATGCTTGGACTTTGATCGATCCGGCTTTGTTAGATGCAGCATGTAGTGTGTCAAGGCACCGCCTAAGCTGGGCCGAGCTGAGGCTTGTTGCGCAAAGGGATACTGCTGTATGTTCTTCGGCGAGTCGATCTACAAGACCGACAAATTCTAGAGCCGGGTCTCCACCTCGAGCAAGTAGAAATTCGAAAGCAGCCCCTTGGGAGTAGTCAAAAAGTGACAATGTCGCCATCAATGGAGTGACGCCAGCCTTAGTTGGAGAGTTTACGTCAACGCCAGCTTCGAGGACATGCTCTCCGATGGCTGTCATCGTTTCCTTTCCCGTAAACTGGCTCAGCATGTGCAGGATGCTGATGCCCTGGATTTGATCCCGGCACGACGCATCCGCGCCGTGGCAACTAAGGAGTCGGAGGGCGATGTCCCCATATCCCAACATGGAGGCGAGCCACAATGGCGTCCAGCCAGCAGTATTTCCGTACGCGTTGACGTCCGCATTCAAGCGCTCAAGAAGCAGACGAATCATTGACAGATTTCCGTTCACCACCGCAGTTTGAAGTAGTGTTAGGGCGCCCTCGCCGGGCTGATCCAAACATCCGAGTCTGGTGACCTCATTCACGAAGCCATCCGCTTCTGACGCAGATATGGAGTAGCCAGTCAACAGGACAGGTTGTACGACAGGCCTGGTATATTCGCCCGGAAAATCTTGCCGAAAATAGGCTGCGTACTTGCGGCTGATTGTCCCACAGTGTTGGCGACGAGAGTTGGATTGGAGGTATTCTGCAAATGCATCTGGGAAGTCACGAGCCCAAGTGTAAGACCGAATCAAAGCTGGCTTCAACTTGTGCTCTGGGCGAAGGGGAAAGAATAACTTGATAGAGGTCGCAGTTAGTGTCATCCCAGTGTCCTGGAGCATAGAGTCAACAATTTCCTTTGACCGGGATGGAAGGTTATGGCCTGTCGCCATTGCAATATTTCTTGCGATGCAAAGGGAAACGTGGTCTTCGGCAACGATTGCGGAGTTGAAGTCGTTCCACGCAGCCTCGGGGTCGTTGCCAATGACGCCATTGAAATTGCCTGCCGAGTATTGAAGCAGAACCTGGCCAGCTTCATTGGACGTCGACCCAGTAGCGTGGCCCTTTACGCATCTCTTAAGGCTCTCCCGGATCTCGGACACTGCTTCTCGAGGAAGCATTGCAAATCGCACCGAGCTTTCACAGGAGATCTGAGGAAGTGAGTAGTTAGCAAAATTGGCTATGGAACGAAAAAAAATTGAAGGTGCTGAACATACGTCCGGGATATTGGCCAAGAAACCTGAAGACCCAAATTCCCCGGCGTGGACAAAGGGTCTGTCTTGGATCGGAGGGTACCTGGCGTTGTGCATGTCCAATCCTTGAGGGGATGGGAGCCTACTCGTGCTAGAATCAGTTATTATTTAGACGTCCTATGAGAATATTGCCCCATACCGAATATAGTCCATGGCTTCTATGCCAACCGAAGGCGCAAAGTTCTCATTGTCAAGCCGCATTTCGCTCTCCAGACATACCATTCCACAGTGTATAGCCTGCATGATACGGTAGAGTTGGTCAAGTGTCATTCTGTTAGTCGGGTCTGGATGTAGGCTGTGCTGTAGGAAGCTTTCGGCACTCCCAAGAATTATCTTTGCCATCCAGTGACTCTCTGGGAAGCCGCCGAGGCGCCGAACTTGCAGCATAAGAAATGTCTTACTCGACATCTCTTCCGAAGGATCAAGAAGTCGAAATCGGCGAATCTCCTGAGACGAGGAGCCAAGAAAAGGCTGTCTGCCATTTGTAAAAACAGCTGCGCATATCAGGCCGAGGCTATAGATGTCGACTTTGTGCAGAAGCTCCAACCGAATTGGCTCCCCAGAATCCATTTCAGGTGAAACCCAATGAGGCCAGGTTCCAATGTGCGCCAGGAAAGGGTGACTGCGATCATAGTCGGAGAGGATGACGGAAAAGCCGAAGTCACAGAGTTTCAGTGTGACGCAATGCTCCGCATGGTCGAATACGAGGATGTTCCGCGGCTTCATATCGCAATGGACAACACCGTGGGAGTGAAGAGCCCCCAGCCCAGCCATGATCTGAAGCATCATGAAGGATTTCAGGGCGAAACCCAACGATGGCTTCTCTGGTGTCTGAAAATCTGCCAAGCTTCCGAGCGGAGCCCCTTCAAGTAGCAGTTGAGGCCAGAATCGGTCATGAATCGGAACTTGATACCAGGATACCGCGAATAGCGAAACAATGTTGGCCGACTTGTGGACGCCTTCCAGCGCCAGGATCCGAACCTCGTTTGTAAGAGCCGCCAATATGCCGGGCTCGTCTTCCGGTCGATTGCCAGTGACTTGGATCCTTTTGGTGACAGGATTCTGAACTGTGACTTGGGGATTTTCTTGGTCATAGTCAAACCAGGTTGGGCTGAAAGCGTTTGCGAAGTCGGATCCGAGATTCAGCCTCTGGGATACCTTTGGTCTGGAGACATCGAACGAACCACCCACTCCAGCCGGGGCCACTCCCGAAGCAACCACGTGATTACTCTTACGTCCCAAGATAGGTATCCGCAAAGATGAGGCAATAGCCAAGAACTCTGCCTGGGACTTGGCGAGGAATTTCTTGTCTGGGCGATGGGGCAATTCTGCGTCGGGTGCCGTCTCGGGATCAACAGCAGATGATATGTTGGCCATGATAGCAAAGCGAACCCCCCAAGTATGTGTCAAAACCGCTGAGGCAAGTGATCCCGCTGTGTATGACGATAGTTGAACATCTAGATGGTTTCAATTATGCGAATGTCAGATGTCAGGATGTGCGCTCCGACTGCCTGACCCGAAGTCCTACGGCGGTGATTTATCAGGTGAGTGGCGTTAGGGCTACAAGCGAGAGGCGTCGCGCACCGAAGGTGAGAGAGCTTCAACAATTTAACCATTCTCCATGTCCTACGTACAAGACCAAGAAAGTTTGTTTAATCTCTATTGTTCTTATTTTGTAGTTTAATCTGCCTATATTTGGCCACCAAAATGGAGACCGCATCCTTTTTTTTCAGCATCGTCACGGTCCTCCCGCTTTTTACAAACGCCTGTGATGTCTGGTCAAGAATTCGAGCCGCCGAGAACTTCGGACAAGATGTGGTGGAATACATGCGCAAGTTGGAGACAGAGTTCTACCACTTCTACACATGGAATGTCGCCCTGGAGACTCTATCGCTCAAGGTTCCATCGGATCCGCACCTCCCGGCTTGATAGAGACTGATGCAACCTTCTTAGAGCGCTCCTGGTACCTCTCCAAAGGCTGTGCCGAGCCAAGGGTCGGGCCTAGTGGAAAGGCTTTCTATGCAACCGACCAACCCCATTGTCAACGCAACCCGAAGTATCTTGGACAATCTTGTGGCTATTGAGAAGGTTTTTCGAGACCTCGGTCTGCTTAACTCGGTCATTCCACAGCCCACATCCGATGTTGGTGACAGTATCCGGGTTCACGAAGCAGTCTCGGCGGCGAGTGCACAAAGCCAACGCCGGGCGAGACGCATCCAATCTTTGATTCCATGGATTTCGCGTATCAAATATCAGACCGCGCCTTGGAGACAGTCTGACCAAAGCCTGCTTCGAGAAAAGCTGGAGGACATTGCGTACTGGAATGCGACACTTTATGCAAGTCTTCCGGGTGACTTGAAGGACAGCATCCTGAGACAGGGTGTGTTGTCGAGCATGGTGATGGATCCGTCCAAGGTGGATGCGCTCGTCGGGTTAGGACGGGGTGCCGTAAAGGCGCATGGAGAGCTCTTCCTCGCTGCCCGGAGGCTGCTAGAGACAAACCCGGTGGAACTTTCCAGACAAGATCGCAACAGCATAATCAAACAGGCACTTCTTGGTCCTAGCGATTTCACCTTGGACCAAAATCGTCCGTCCACAGCTTTCAGCCTTGTCGAATACACTGGTGGTAAGCATATAACTATCATTGATCCCAGTCATTCCGAATAGGTTCCGGCTAATTTGGACAAATCAGACACAAAGGAGGTGGTGCTGGTCGAATGGTACTCATATGACGGCATCCAGCCGACTAGTAACCCTGCATCGAGTTTTCAAGTCTCGAGATTGCGGATCGCCGCCATATCTCAGCTGTTGACTGACGGTAAAAAGCCTTCCACACTCAACACACTTGCTTGCCGTGGTATGGTCGAGGTTGACGAATACAACGCCTGGGGCCTCGTGAGTCAAATTCCTTCCAAGTACGCCAACAGTAAGCCGCCAGTCTTGCTACACCATCTTCTCTCGAAAAAGCGGCTCCCAGGATCCTCTTTGCCGTATCGCCTTCCCAAAATCAGTGAGCGATTTGCGATGGCCTCCTCCCTGGCAAGCAGCCTTTACACGCTCATTTTGGCACGTTGGCATCACAAACAGTTTAACTCCCTGATGGTTGTCTTTTTCTTCCATGCTGCTGACGATGAGGCGATCGACTTTTCTAACCCTTTCTTATCTGGGTTCAGTGTCTCTCGGCCGTCTGGACAAGAGGAAATCTCAATCTTGGGCAAAACAACCACAGATCAAGAGCGCTATCTGCACCCCGATCTCCGCCGCGATGTCACGGATCCCAAAGGAGAGCGACCTCGCTTCAACTCCAAGTATGAAATCTATTCTTTCGGTCTCCTCCTTGCTGAGATCGGATTTTGGTCTCCTATCACGCGACTCGCTGGCCGCACATCTAGTGGAAGAGCCGAATCCTCTTTAACGTTCAAAGACGAGCTCACACAAAAATGCGAGACTGATTTGGCATGCTGGATGGGCGAACAATATCGGGACATTGTGGTATGGTGTCTGAAGGCTGCGGACAACCCGGGGAATCATCTTACAGAAGTCTCAGACTTTTACTGGGATGTTGTGTTGAAGTTGGTTTACTATGCCACCGTGGCGAAATCACTGAGTGTTTCCTGACGCGTGGGGAAGGCGCTCTAGCGTTAAAACAGTCCCTACCGTGCCCTACTCTACCAATTACCACCGGTAATGGGGATCTGGTACTCCATAAGGCGTCCGAATATAAGAAAACTAGGCCCCGTGCACCTTCCCCAACTTTATCTATCGTAAGTAGTGATATACTCGCTAAGCTCTCCACCCCTAGACCTTGTATATTTATGCATTTCAACCTCGAATTTCCGTTTTAATAGCCACCAGTCTGGCCGCTCTTCTCCCGTGGGATCCTCCATCTTGAGTGATTCTCGACGCACCGCACGCGGGTTATCAGCATCCGAGAGCGCACCCCCAACCCCATTGTTGACTCCATGTCCCGAGTTCTCCGTGCAGGACAAACTCTCCTCTTCACCACAACCGAGATGCTCGCTACCGCATTTGAGATCATGGAACACGGAACAGCTACTACATGGAGGACGTTGTAATTCAGTTGGCGGCAGATGTGACGGCGAGAGGATCTTGGGGGGTGTCTGTGTCAATGATGGGTGACCTTTCGGCCTTTTTTGGGTTGGAATTTGGCACAGTGTGGTCACGTAACCCACAACGCATCGTCGCACAGATAGCCCACTCGGCACTTTCGATTGATCAATCAACATCCTTGACCCATGACAAGGACCGTGTTGTGTCGTGGGTCACGTGGTCCTGGAGTCAGCGCTACGCGTCGCCATCGCGGCTCTGGACGCGCCACCACGATGGGAGGACGCGGTTCCAGTGATACAATTCGAATTCAACAATACCAAGTCACCACGACGGGTCGCTCGCCTAATGAACTTGCGAAGGGGTTACGGCTCCATGTCCAGCATCCTTGTTCGAAATGAGACATCGAAAACTATACACGTGAGAAGAAACACGACACTGGGACACTTGCTATCCATCGCTCCCGACGCGCAGGCCTGGCTTGTTGACGAGGCAGCGGACCCGTGTCGTGGGTCACGTGGGTTCACGTGACGCATCACACGTCGCACATAGGCCGAGGGCACTCAAGGGTAGGAATGGTTTTCACGGAACGGAACAAATAAGAGATAACGTAGCCCAATCAAGCACCGCTATCACGTTGGCACGCAACTATTATTTCATCCTTTGTGGCGCTCATTTGCGATGCCTGGAACCGATACCTCGAAGCGAAATCGGCCGCTGGAAGGGCTATGCGGAGTTCGGCGGTCGTCTCGGCAACTCCCACGATCAAATCGCATCCCTACAGCGAGCTGGTCGCCCTAAGATTAGAGCATTATCATATAATATTAACACTAAAAGGATTAGCATCCAGGTTTAAGACTTATACTGTTCGGCAGTAAAAGTGAAGATCGCTTAGCCAGTTCCGAAGGTTACCAAACCTATAGTCTACCTCTATCTCCTCCGGAGGAAAATATCTAATAAAAACCGGCTTCGTGCCCTTGGTGTATTTATTTGGAACCTAAAATGAGAGTACAAGGGAACGTTTCTATCGTTACTTAGTCTTCGACGCCGTTGTTGCTGTTATTATATTTGAGCAATACGCGAAGTTACTTGCTGCCTCTAAACGGGAACCGAACTTCCATTGTCCGACCCAGACGCGAAAGACGACAATGCACAACACGCCCACCCTGGAACAACATCCCCGAAGAACTGCGAGGACGTATCCATTGCCACCGGGTGAAGAGAGATACGAGGCTCGTACAGATTCTCAGAAATCCATAGTTAGAAAGCGGTCTCGTTTTCTATTCCCACGAAAGAGGTGCACGGTGGCAGTTGGAGGGCCTCGAGGGTGTCGTCATGTCGGTCACAGCGTTGCATGTCAAAGGGATGTCTCTCGAAATGCAGAGGACTTGAGTTTGCTAGAACCCTTTTCTATGCACTTCTACCTTGGCCCGCTACAGCTAGGTGGCAACTCGACTACTGGGCGACTCGCCTTCAGGCATCTCACATCGGCAACATCAAAGCTCAATGAACTGTCCAAAGTCTTGCTATTGCAGCGTCGCCACCAACGCGCATGCCGACGCAGATGCTAACCAGCAAACTCGAATATTATACAAAGAAATATTCCTCCTCCTCCTTAAATCATTTAATGATCCAGCCGCCTAAGGCAGCTTCCCCTCCACCTGCTCGGTGCTGCCCTTCTCCTCATGCAGATCCACCCCATCGATGTTCTGCCTATACTCCTGGTCTTGCACATGCAGCTCGTCCATAAGCTGCTTGTTCGCCCGCCACACAGGCTTCGTCTCAAACAGCTTATCCATAGCCTCGAGCGGGATGGACTTTGTCTCGGGGATGCAGAAGAACACAAAGAAGATGGAGATGACCATGAGGGAGGCAAAGAAGAGGTACACGCCGTAGCCCCAGGCGTTGAACATCTGCTCGGTGAAGCGCGCGATGATAAAGTTCCAGAACCAGTTGTTGGCCGCGGCGTTGGCCTGGCCCAGGGAGCGGGTGTTCTGGTCAAACATCTCCGAGTTGAGGACCCAGGGGGTGCCGTTCCACGAGGGCGTGTAGAAGGCCGTGTAGAGGTAGAAGAAGAAGACGGCGGCAATTCCGCCCGACGAGAGGCTGGCGTTCGGGTCGGCGACCTTGCCCTCGGTGTTGGCGATCTTGATGTACGCGCCGATAAAGTACATGCAAAAGGCACCGCCGCCGGCGCCGATCATGAGCAGGTTGCGGCGGCCCATGTGGTCGATGAGGACCATGAGCCAGACGAAGGTAAGGACGGTCTTGACGACGCCAAAGATGCCGGTGGTCAGGAAGCTGGTGTTTGTGCCGGTGATGCCGATGCTCTTGAAGACGGTGGGGCTGTAGTAGTTGATGGCGTTGATACCAGAGCCTAAGACAAAAGGAGTCAGTTATGAATATTGAAATTTGTTAGAGTTCCAATGCTTACCGTTCTGGAAGACAAACAGGAGACCCCCGAGGAGGAAGCGCCACTGAACCTTGGGGTCCTTGAGGGCAATAAAAGGCTTCCAGAAGCCGGCGCCGACGTCATTGTGGTACCGCTCGATATCCTCGTCGATAAAGTTGATCTCCTCGACAATGTAGAGGTTGTCGCGGTCGAGGTTTCGCATCCAGCAGAGGTTCTCAATGGCCTTGTCGCGACGGCCCTTGGAGAAGAGCCATCGAGGAGACTCGGGGATGAAGACGGCACCGACGAGGAGGAGACCAGCAGGGATCAGCTGGACAGCAAAGGGGATGAGCCAAGCGTGCGCGTTGACACCAGGCGAGAAGGGCATGTGCTTGTTGATTCCATAGTTGATCCAGAAACCAACGAGGCCACCAGCCTGCCATCCGAGCTCGTACAGACCGACGAGACGGCCTCGCACAGCGGGGGGAGCCAGCTCAGAGATGTAGATGGGGGTCATGTTGGAGCAGCCGCCGACGCCGATGCCGGCGAGGACGCGACCCCCGATGATCAAGCCAAGGCCGCGATCTCCATTGGCGCCAAGCATCATTCCCGCGCCGACCATGAAGATGAGCGAGAAGAGGATGAGCGAGTACCTCCGGCCGAGGAAGTAGCTGGAGCCGTAGGCGAACAAGCTGCCGAAGAAGGCGCCGGCCTGGTAGACGGAGACGATGTTCTGCTTGAGCAGGGCGAGCTTGTCGGTGCTGTAGCTCTCAAAGTCGAACTCGTCGACAAACGACGGGAGGGCAAGGGTGGTGCCGATGAAGGCGGAATCGTAGCCGATCGTGCATGCTGCGAATGATGCGGTGGCGGCGCAGGCGTAGACGCGCCAGTTGTACACCTCCTTCGGCGTCGGCCGGTCTTCCTTGAGGGTCAAGATGCCCATGTCTGATAAGAGTAAAAATTATGACCTGGGCCTTGGGGGATGTTGAAAAGAAAAGTGAATGAGCTGGTGGTGAAAAAAAGCAATCAACCTATGCTGGGAGGCAAACTTTTATATCACTGCGACTCGACCCATAACGGACCCGGGACCCTTTAGCTAGCTTCTGGAAATTGTCTGTGCTCTCCTCCTAGTACCCATCAAAAACCCAGCTGGAGAAAACGGCGACTCCATAACGAACAACACAGCGCTTCCAAATCCCCTCACAGCAAGCAAAAAACTTTCCCCTACTCCAGAACTGGAGATTAATCCGGGGTTTGCGGGGTTCGTTTGTGGGGGGATGAACTTGCTTCCGTCGAAGCAGAGTGAAGGATATTCTAATCAGTTGATTTCTGGGGTGACGAACGAGGGTGCGCAGGCGTGTTGTTGCGGAGGAGTTGGGGACAAGGGGGGAGGAGGGGATAAGTCTTTATCCAGGGAGCGCCACATCCTGGACCATCTTGACTCGCTCATCTCTGGGGACTCCGCATCAGAGGTACCATGTGCTCGCGGATCTAACCTTGTTTCGCCGACTGTACGGAGTATGGGGGATGAAATCTCAGCCCTCGCTCATCCTTGCCCTCTCTCCCTTCTCCAGTCTCCAGATTTCTCGGGGTTACGGCTCGGCGTACTCCCGGAATTGGAGTTGATCCAATCTGATGGGGGGGTCGAGATGCATCGTCAGCGTCCATCAAGACACGATGGATTTATCGATCAACGTGCGATTCAAGACCTGGATGACATGTCAATTCAGACAGATCAAACGAGTGATGTCATGACTCTTGACTTGGCCTTTTCAAAACATTTATCACGATTCTTCCCCACTTGACGATACTCGGTATTCAGCTTGGGGTCTGGTAGTGTGGTCTCTCCTTTATCCGCCCGTTCAGCACGGTTCACCGAAGAGGACGCAAGCCCCTCACGGGCATGCACACAAGGGCCGCGGAAATAACGGTTTAATTCATTTTGCATTAATTCATGTACCAAAGTCGCCTTGAAACATCTCGCCCAAGTCGCATCCAGGCGCGAACCCTAGGTTAGTCATGAATTGGGGATCCACCTCGATGCTGTCGGCGCAGTCGATGGATCCAAGTTCTTCCAGAATGGCGTCGTAATCCACCAGCTGGCTCGGTATGCTCGAAGTTTGGAGTAAGGGCCCTCCTCCTCCTCCTCCTCCCCCGTTGAGGGGAGGCGACTGGAACGTCAGGTTGGGGGTGACTGCATACATCGACTGCGACGTGCCGGGGCTGGCATCTGAATTGCCTGGATATCTCTGCCTATCGTACGACAAGAACTGCTGCTGCTGCTGCTGCTCCTTTTGGCGCTGTTGCATCCGGCTAAGCTCATTCTCCAACTCTCCTGAGGTGATGGGCGCAGCCTGGTCGGTGTGGTGAGAGGCGGTTGATGTCTCATCCAAGAATGCCGGCCCGATTATTGGGCGACGTGTGGGATCCACCCGGCTCATGGTGTTTTGATGATGCTCTTTAGACCCATCCGGCCCTGAAGTATTGGGCTTCCAGACGTCCGTGAGCGCCTTTGAGGCCGCATCCCACTTGGCCTTGTCGTGTTCTTGCATGCGGCTGCTGTGGCCGTGCCGCTGCACAATCTCCATCAGCGTGACCATGACTGGGGGCGTCCCAGCTGGCCCGAAGCTCTCTAGACATGACTCGACAACCTCTATGAGATTCGAAAACAGCGACGGTCGGTGACCCGGCACCAAGTCCAAGGTAACTGCCAGAAACATCCCCTGGAGAAGGTACGCTGACGGAACTGTTGGGGTCGAGCCACCAAAGATGAGGGAATTGCAGAACGAAAACCGTGCATCCAAGCTTCTGACAAGGTCTTCAGGGGTGATCCTGCGGAAAGTGGGACTATCGTGCAGCCGCGCATCCATGCTGGCGCCCCAGAGTCTGCAGAAGGCAAACAGCTGCTGAAACGTTGGCAGCGGCAGCGCCGAGTTTGACGTCGGTTCGTCTTGGCCCTGCGACGCCTGCCCGAATCCCGAAATCGGAGCCCACGACTCGTTCGAGTTGAGTGGCTCGGTAATTGTGACGGATGGTAAGCTATACCTTATCCCCGAGGTCACCTGTGACTGACCGAGGCAGAGAGAAGCCAGGGAATCGAGGACGAAGCTCGCAGCCAGTATGCGGACCTCGATATGGCTCAGAGAGGATTCGTCGCCCTGCTTGACTGGGAACATGTGGGAGGACATGGCCCGGCTATGTAGTGCCAGGCGTGATGCCTGGCCGATTAGCAGCCATGCCGACATGGTCTTCTTCTGGCCTAGAAGAACCAAAGACTGCAGGAGGAGGGAGGCGATGTGCGGGGCCTCAAAGGATTCATCGTCAGAGGGCATAAGTCGGCGAGCAATAGAGTAGATCTGGCCAGAGGAGTAGGTGCTGCAGTGGGATGGTTCAGTTGATGCCGCGTCTTGAAAGGCAGACACGGCAAAGACAGCCCAGAGCTGGGCGTGCAAGGCGGAGGAGTGATGTAATTCGAGGTCAAGACCCTCGGGAGGATAAGCTAAGGCGGTGCTGGTGACTGTTTCCCGCTCGACGATGGGGAACCAGCTGTGGACGTAGGAGAAGTAGATGTCGATGAGGCGTTTCCAGTGTGGAGGAAGTGTCAGCTTGGTAGGTGCCCTCGACTCAGCCATGCCGTGAAAGCTGTAGGAGTTTGCTGATAAGTCTGTCTGCGAGACGCTGACCCCGTGGAGCGAGAACTCGGGGGACGATTTCGCCTCGAATGGATTGCTGGCGGTTGCCGGGCTGATGCTCTCTTCCGTCTCGGAATCATCTGCCGAGGTGTCGTTTCGTGGAGTTTTCTCGTCCGAGAGCATCCGACCAATGTCCTTGTGGACGCGGCTCTTGCTCCATCGCCTGTACAGTCGATGGCCGGCCTTGTCCTTTGTCGCCAGAACGCGGGTGCCGTCCGCCCCGTCGTTCTGCGTAAGTAGACGATGCAGAGCTCCCTCACAGCCAGGAACCTGCTCAAAGAGCCAGGCGAGCGAGAGCTCGATGGTTCGCAGGTAGCCCGTCTGCACGCCTCTCTTGCGGGACGCAGGGGTGTACGAGCATGGCCTATTCTGCGCCGTGCATGTTCCGCAGTGAGGACGGCCGCCGTCGCACTTTTCCCTGGCGGTCCGGCACGAGTCGCAGGCCAGAGACACTCGCTGCCGTTTGGCGGGCGCCGCGGTCGCAGGAGCGCTGAGGGAGTCGGCATCGCGGTCGCGTTTCCTGGGTGGCATTGCTTGCTTGAGGGTGGCGGACCGGACGAGAGTCCTGCAGTGGACGGGAGCTACCTGTGCCTTGGGGCAGGCAGGAGCATGGCGAAGGGGATGAGGAGGCCGGTGATGGAGGGCTCGTACGATCCTGGGGCCATATCAAAGCATCACGAAAATGCTCAGACGCTTCAAGAGATGGGCGAGGCCTTTGCCCTGGGATGCAACCAGATGCCAGTCAATCAGTGAGCAGAGTCGCAGGTGCAATGCGGGGAGAATCCGGGGTCTGGGATATCCAGAGAGATTGGAGAGTTCGGTGGCCGAATCGTCATGGCCAATGGCGCTGCCGGGGGAATAAGCAGGGTGGAGCGGATAAACTCTCACCCAGCCAATCACACCAGGTATTGGCCGGTGGGGTCCCCCCAGACCCTTCTGCCGCTGAGGGTTTCTCCGGTGGGGGGAGAGCCGCTCTTCTGCTTCCCTTTCGTCTTCACCTTACGGCGGACTCCGCGGCCGCTCATGCGCCCATGTGACGATTCTCGCAGTGCTCCATACTCAGTCTCCCTCATACTCCTCTATTGACCCCCCAGAGAACCCCCGACCTACGAGAAGACACGTCGCTATGGCTCTCACCTGTCCCGTCGCTGGTTGAACAGAGCCGAGGACGGATCATGGCAGGCGTCAAGAGATCGCTCGGGGCCATGCTCGGCCACGAGGACCTTATGCTGCGGTCGAATGGCTACAGCCATATCAGGAGCAAGAGAAGCGACAATGGCATCGCGAGCAGCAACAGCGGGAGCCAGACCCAGCAGACACAGACCATCACGTTGGCCGACTCCTCCCTCACCCAGTCCCAGCCGCAATCTCAGCCCGGGTCACGATCCCAGTCGCAGTCACAACCACCCTCACGTGGGGAGCAGCAAGATGCCGTGACCCGGACGCCGTCGCCGACCTTCCCTCCGTTAACCGGCCAAGTCCCCGAGTTCAGCCCGGATGCGTCCATGCTCCTCGCCGGCATCCGCGGCGCCGGCAAGTCGACCCTGGCCATCATGGCGTCGTCGGCCATGGACCGCAAGGTGATAGACCTCGAAACAGCTTTCCAACGATCTACCGGCCTCTCCAGCGCAGGATACAAGGCCGAACATGGGTCGGCAGAGTGCTACAAGCAGCAAGCAAGAGTCCTCCAGAGCGCGCTGGAGCGTCACCACACCGGCTGCATCCTCGTCTGTTCCTGGATGGAGAGCCGGGTCCAGAGTCTCCTGCGCGAGTTCGCTGCTACTAATCCCGTCATCCACATTGTTCGCGACGCCGATGCGATCCAGCAACACCTCAAGTTCCGTGACAGGGACAAGATTCGAAACCTTCTGAACGTCAGCAACGCCATCTTCCGGACCTGCACCAACTTTGAGTTCTTCAATGTCTCAGAGAAGCCTGCTAGGTCATCCCTCGCCCGTATCTCAATAACACAGAGAACTCCCGCTCCGTACTTGACCTTGAAGCACGTCGAGAGGCACTTCCTCAAGTTTCTCTCCATCATCTACCCGGCCGGTACCATCCCTTTCACGGACTCGGCCTTTCCTCTGTCCAGGATCCCAGCCGAGGAACGTCGGTTTACCTACGCGACTTCTATCCCATTATCAGATGTCATCGATGACAGCGTGGACGTCGAGGAGCATGTCACCGGCGCTGATGTGGTTCAGATTGTAGTGCACGACCTGGCAGATCATGCCGACGCTGGTACCCTGACAAGGGAAACCAGCGGAAAGCTCCTCGCAGATATCACGAAAGGCGTGGGAATTGTCAGAAGAGGCACAATCCTGCCCATCATACTGCACCTCTTCCTGCCGCACACAGCGAGCGAGGAGGTCCTCCTCGTCTACCTGGACCTCATTCACCACACAGTCCGACTGGCCCCAGAGATGATGACTGTGGACCTTCGCCTAGAAGACTCGCACATCTCTCGGATATTGACGGTTCGCAAAAGGACCAAGATTATCGGCAACTGCTTCATCGTGACGGACCCTCCGCCGTGGGAGTCTCCGATGTGGATGTCATGGTACAAGAAAGCCAATGCCCTCGGCTGCCATCTGGCAAGATTGATCCGCCCTGCGGCGACAATCGAGGACAACTTCCGTATCAATTACCTGCGATCATCCGTCGCTGCGTTACCAGGATCCAACATTCCCTTGATTTCTTACAACTCTGGACCTCTGGGCCGCAACTCGGCAGCGTTCAATCGTATTCTCACCGTCGTTCGTCCCGACTCGTTAGAGCGAGTCAACCCGAAGCCACCAATCACTCCCTGTATCACCGCGTTGGGCGCGACAAAGGCGTTATTCTCATCGTTCATATACGACGAAATGAAGCTCTATGTGTTTGGAGCAAACGTGAGTTACAGTTTGTCTCCGGCGATGCACACGTCAGCCTTGAAGGCGTGCGGAGTTCCTCACACGTACGAGCCCATCTCTTGCTCTTCGCTACGCGGCATCAAGCATCTCATCGAAGGCCCAAACTTTGGAGGCGCCTCTATTGGGCTCCCGTTTAAGGTCGAGATCATTACCCTAACCCATTCTCTGAGCAACCATGCTCGGGCAATTGGTGCCGTCAACACTCTCATACCCATCCGATTCTTAAACGAGGACGGCACGATCCCTACAGGAGCCGCCTTCTTCGACAGCGTCAACCGATCCGGCCCGATCAAGGCGCTATACGGCGAGAATACGGATTGGGTCGGAATTCGAGCCTGCATCCGCCGTGGCCTTTCCCCAGCAAATGCCGTCGTGTCGAGCACCTGCGGCCTCGTCATCGGAGCAGGCGGAATGGGCCGTGCCACAGTCTACGCGATGCTTCAAGTTGGCATCAAGAACATCGTCATCTACAACCGCACACCCCAGAATGCCGAGAAGCTCGCGTCGCACTTTACCGAACTCCTCCAGCGCAAAGACTTTAAGCTCCTCAGCAGCAGCAGCCAAGGTGCTCGCTTCCACGTCGTCGAGTCCCTAGAGGAGACCTGGCCCGCCGAGTTCCGCCTCCCCACGGTCATCGTGTCCTGCATCCCCACGCACCGCATCGGAAACGTCCCGGCGCCCGATTTTCGACTCCCGGATGAGTGGCTGGGGAGCCGGACGGGAGGAGTAGCCATTGAGCTCGGGTACAAGACGCTGGAGACGCCGTTCCTGGCCCAGTTCAGAAAGGAGTCATCGCGAGGCTGGGTCAGCATGGACGGGCTAGACATGCTGCCCGAGCAAGGGTTTGCGCAGTTCGAGTTGTTTACGGGCCGGCGAGCCCCCAGGAGGATCATGAGGAGGGAGGTGTTCCAGGCGTACCCTGATGAGGAGGGCAAGTCGAATTTTGAAGAGCTACAGCCGAGGCTGCAGTCGCTTGATGAACAGGAAACATGATGATACGCATTCGCACAAAGGATTGAGAGAAAACAAAAAAACTACCCAGCCGAGGTGCGAATAAACTGGTATGAATTTTAAGACCGATAGCCAACGTCGCTTGGTGTTTCCTGTGAATTGTTTGACACAAGGCAGACTGCTGGTATTGGAGTCACATGTTTGTCCTGCTAATCACTTCCACACCCACACCGTAAAGCCAAGCCATTGCCTTATTATCCAGTGACGGACTCCCGTGAGGCTTTCTGACCATTGTACTGCGCCATGCTTTGTCGCCTGAGCCTGATGATCCCTGTTTCCGCCACCTGGGCTCGAGTCCATTTGCACATTGGCAGACAATTGCGCAAGTGCGAGTTCCAGCGATTTCGAGGACTGGATGGGAAAAAACACAAGGGAAATGTGCATCGAGGGTTTAATAGCTGGTCGATCCCTCACCGAGGACCCGCGCCCGAGGTCATCGTCAGGTTCTTGATGCGACACACGACTGCACATCGACATCAACCAGGCGTTCCCATCCCTCTTCCACCCCGTCACCTTCCACTTGTTTGCCTTAGATTGGAGCAGCTTCTTGAGGCTATACAATGGTGGAGTCATTTCACTACGAACCACTCCCTGGGCCCGAATGGATCCGCATCCTGCGGCTCCCGCCAACAGAGCAGAGCTCGGGGCTGCTGTCGGGTTCCCTGAAGCCCGTGCCGATGGGCGACGACGCAGAAGGGGACCCAGAGGAGCCCTATGAAGCTCTATCGTACTGCTGGGGACAGTCAGATCGCTCCCTCGGGTTCGGAATCATCCTAGGCAACGGCCAAAGAATGCCGATCGACGAGAACTGCCACCGAGCGCTCGTCCATCTTCAGCGTCGGGGTAGGCTGTCGCTGTGGGTTGACTCGGTCTGCATCAACCAATCTGACCTGGAGGAGAGGAGCTCCCAGGTTCGGTTGATGTCCCGGATCTACGAATCTGCAGAGGCCTGCATCGTCTGGCTTGACGATGTCAACTCCGAAGAAGGCGCTCGTCGGAACGCAGTCTGGAAGGACGGCCAGCTGACGCAGCTGCCGGTCTACGGCGGTCTCCTCCACTACCTGCACCTCCCATGGTTTCGAAGAGCATGGGCACTTCAAGAGGTCCTGCTCTCCCAGAAGCTGATCGTCGTATTGGAGTTTGGGGAGTCGTTTGACGAGCTCGAGTGGGAGAGGTTCTGGGCCGCCGCCCTGGATGAGATGTCCAGCACGCTGATCCCCATGCGCGCAAGCCTCATGCAGCCAGCGCTTCAGCTCTACGCCCTCACATCTACAAGCGAGTCCATCAGGTTTTTGCGCAAGTACCCCCAGAGATCCAGGCTCTGCAAGGATTTCCAGCAATTGCGAGACTAAAATGAGTCTCCCCACGTATCCCCCGAGACGGCTTTGAATTACCCCTTGTCTAATGTTTCTGGGGACCGATAGGGAACACCTTTACCGGGGTCACCCAATATACCCCTGCGACAGGTGCGGAAAGGTCTTTGAGGATCGTGTGACCAGGGCAGAACACAACCGGGCGACGGTTGTCTGCAATGCCACCAGATGGCGAGACAGCTTCGACCCGGCGGTGGGTTTCGACGAGCAGCAAAAGGAGGACCTCAAGCGAAAGAGCATTCGGAACTGGAAACAGGTGTTCAAGATCCTCTTCCCTCGCGACCCGGAAAGTTCATATCCTCCGCAGCGTAAGTCGTCGAGATCCAGAACGCAGTCAACTCGGTTTCAAATTAACCCTTACCTAGACCCGTGTAACATGTAGTTCGTCCGGCTTCTGGACAGGTTCCACGACCACTATCTGCGAGAAACAGATCGGCTTGTCCCTCAGCGTCTCGGCGTGGCGTCGTGTCTGTCCGCCCTCTCCCCCCAGCAGAGGGTCGAAGCATGCGCGATAGTCTCGAACCTCGTCCGGAGCACGCACAACGAAATCATAGGATCCTTCCGCAGAGAGTTTGTGCATTCGCAGACCACACCCGCCGAGCCAGCCCGTCCTAATCTGGAGGGCCCCGGCGACCCAAGCGCCGCCCGGGTGTCAACACCAGAGGTCATGGCAACCGACGCCAGCGCCGCCTTCTTGGTCTATCTCGCAGAGGTAGCTCCCGAGGAGATGTCCAGCACCGCAGCCTTCGAGCCCGACCCCAACCTCGGCGGGCCGAACACCAGCATCCCCATCATCGGAGGACGGGGGCTTTCTCCAGCAGGGGGGGACATGTCATTGACCTCGCTTGACCCGGGATTCGAGGACGGCGCCATAGTAGGGCTTGACGGAAGCGTGTTGCTGCAGCTGCCGCAGACGGAAAATAGCTGGGTGAGAATACCGGATGACGCGAATACGGACGGGGAGAATTGGGTGGATTAGAAGACGGCCTTTTCAAAGTAACATTAGCCACGACCATTTCTTGTTGACTTTGGTTTTGAGGGTGAATGAAAGTATCGAGTTGCCTGTGGTGTCACGTCAAGGCCTTTGGTTTCCCCAGAAATACTGCCTGATTGTTGGAGTGGTCACTCACCTGTTGCCCAAGGTCATCGCCTCCACCTTGGGCTGAAGGGGAATAAAACGCCCAGTCAATGTATGAAGTCTTCAGCATTCGTAGCTTCGACTTGAATTGTAGAAAGACCCTTGGACCGACAGTGTTGTCGGAGTGTCAACCTCCCAAATTGGCTAGGCTTGGGCGGAGGCCGCCTCAGCCCCAGCACTAGCGAATCCTTGTGACGATCGAGGGTGGAAGAGTGAAGATGAGTGTATTGATCGGTCGTTTGCAGAAACAATTCTCAAAAAACAAAGAAGCCCTCCAGGCCAACAAAAACATTAATCAACAAGCCCTCTGACTCCAAACACCTTTTTTCTATCGCTCTCGGCCAAACCAAGGTCCCCTCCCATCTTCCCCATCAAGCGGTATCGTATCTCCAACCCCTGTCTGTATAGCCGCCCACACAGCCACCATCAGCTGCACGTCTCACCCACCCTCACGCAGAAGGAAGACAGGCGAGGCGGTCTATGACTGAAGGCGGTTCACCGAGGAAGCGCAGCATCGCTGGTGAGAGTCCAGCTGCGGGTGCCTTTTGTGTTGCGTCACCACTGCTCACGTTAGTTTTGCAGCCCGGCCTGTCAGTAGGAGACGTCACGGACCTGACGACTGACGAGGATGAGCCACAGTTGGGGATCATGGATGCGGTTGAAGGTTGCGTCGGCATGATGAAGGTTTATGGATAAGATGATTGGCGTGGTGTTGCACAATGGATGGAGTCAAACTTGTTTGTTGGAATTGAATTGTTTATTTTGCCAAGTTCTTTCATCCCTCAGGCACGTCTATCTATTCCTTTTATACCCTGTTTTTCATTCTCCCCTAGGCTGCAATCCAACTCTGCGCAAACATGACTTCTTAAACACTTGACAGTTGCGAGGAAGGCATTCGCAGTTCCTCGACCGCAGTGGTTTTGCTCTCCTCGCGTTCGCAGATCTGGGGCTTTGCGCCTGTCATTCTGCGAGTCCCAGTTTTGCGAGGTGCGCAGAACTCAGTCCGCACAATGCCAGCGACCCCTGGTCCGGGACGACACTAGTTCCCGCCAGAGGATGCAAGTCTGGGGGGGTTTCAGGGGAGGCGCAGGACCTGAGTGGCAGCATCCTGGCCTCTGAATGGTTCGCCCGCTACAGAACGCCCTGCCTGTCAGCCAGAGGGGGACGCCTGGCAAGCCACAGAGGTACCCCAGGTACGGATAGGCTGACCAGCTTTCTGCGTTTAACCGTCCGGTTCCACAGAAACTTGCCCGCCCTTCCGCTTCCCACTCTTCCCTCTGCCACATTTCTCAAATCCCATTGTTCGTTTCTTAATATACTTCCCTAGCACTAAACGCGTACGACATTTTTCCGCCCGACTCTCTCTCGACCTCTCTCCGCAAGGAGCCAAGGCCCCTCGACATACCTCAGCCATGGGATTATCGAGGCGTCCTGCCAGCGCCGCCTGGGGCTCCTCCCGGGCGGAGAAGTCTGAGCTAAGCCGGCCTACGCAGGAGGATGGTGCTGCGCAGAGCCAAAAGTATTCGACTCGGTCCTTTAGCGGGCGCTTCAGAGACCTCTTCCGTCCCTTGAAGATGTCTCCCCTTCCCCCGCCTGCTGCCGTTGCTGGTGGAGCGTATCGGTCGAGTGGTAGTGCTGCTTCTCCGTTCAGCTTGTCTCCTCGCACAAAGGCCGCTCGCCCTTTCACCATGGGCGACTTTGACCTCAAGGCTCCGTTGGCATCGCATCCCGCTCACCAGATAAGCCCACCTTATGTACCATCCGAAGGAGGACAACTTCACGAGCTGGGTCACTTTGACCACCAGCTGGCTCAGAGTCAGCAAGGAGAGAACGCCCGCGAGTCACTCCCTGTCGCAGCGCCAAGTTACGAGAGTCACGCCGAGTTTCATGCCACCAACGTGGCGGGAACGCAGCCGCACTCTGCTTCCGTCGAGTCACAGCCGCCGATGGCTCAGGCAACTCGCAGCGGGGAGCCTCAGTCGAGCGGCAACAGCCTCTTGTCGCTGGACCCCGAGGGCTCCATCAAGAAGTCGAAGCAGTTGCTCGACCGGGTGAGAGGGTACACGATTAGAAGCCTTGACCGACTCTCGATGCCCGTTCTTAGGACTACCTCTTCGGGTGGGAGCGATCTCGCCGGCGTGGGGAGTCAGTGGGACGCGGCCAACAAGGCGGCTCCGCAGACGAGCAGAGATGAGCAAGTCCTGCCGGCCCAAACAGGTATGTGTGGCTCATGTAGATGCTGCTTGACTCGTGTTGACTCGATTCCCTAGGTCCTCAATATGCCCCTGCTACGAATACCGGAGGCCATGACCAAGATATGACATCTGTTCCTGTAAGCAGCTTCTTTCTTTGTCAAAGTCGGGCTTGACTAACAACTCTCTCTCCTAAACAGCGTTCCATTTGGCCTGCATCCTTCAAGAGAGCCTCCGCTGCACCCAACTATCCCGAGATACCCTCGGAGAGCGTCGCCGAATCTGATGCTAGCACCCGCAGGTTCTCCAGCGACACCAACCAAGTCTCTATCTTTACTCGGCCCTCGTCCATCGTCTCCGCGGCTACCAGCTGGGATTCGACCGGCAGGATCAGTGCTCAGCACTCCCGAGTAGGGACTATGATGTCGAAGAGGAACACCTCATCCTCGTCGATCCACAACAGCAGCCGCGCGTCTCCAGCGCCCCGTCCGGAGATCAACCTGGATGAACATCCTGTTCCTCCCATTCCCTCCGTTCCTGCATTCTCTTCTGTGCCTGCCGTGCCGGCTGTACCCCCGGCTGTCCCAACCGCGCCCCCAGACGTCTCTTGGCCGCCCCGTTCCCTCGAAAGCCACTCAGTCAAGGACTGGATTGACTGTCTAGACCACTCCGTCTCACAGCAGGTCACTGCCGCAGGCCGGGCCGCCCAGCTACGCCGCGGCCACAAGAGCAAGCTGCCTGATCTGCTCCAGAACGGGAAGTCCGCCAGTGACATGGAGGCCAAGCGAGAGTCCTGGCATCTGCGTCCCAGCTCCGGCACAGCCCCTGCCAATGAGAAAGAGGACGCTGCTAGCAAGGCTGCCTTGAGTATCATCGAGGAGAGCTACTCCGACGCAGGGTGCTCGCACAACGAGACGGCCACTCCGGCGCAGAACCAGCCTCCGGCCGAGAGCCACGAAAACGGGCTCCTGCACCCTCGTGGATGCTCCTCCAACCGGGATACGAGATCTTGCACTGGTACGGACAGCATGACTGATCCTACCTCGGTGGAATCAAAGCAGCCTAGCCAGACTCCCGCAACTTCAGTCGCAGAGCAGGACCCGGAGGACGAGGATGCTGAGGAGAGTGAAGACGATGAAGTGATGTCTGACCACTCCTACGAGACAGATGAGTCCTTCAATGAAGCTTTCCTCGCCACTTCCCTGGATTCCAACCTTCTAGATGCTACCGTCACCATCAAGGACTACATCGCGTGCATGTCCCTCGCCACAGTTATCCAGGACGTGCGATCGTGCTCCCCGGGCGAACAAGCCGGTGATGGCTCGCCCAACTCTGGAGCGAGCTTTGGCACCGAAGGAGGGAATGGTCTGACAGGCCGCGATGGTCCTGGTAAGAAGAGAAGCATTGACGGTCGCGGTCCCGGCCGAGACGACGATGACAAGGGCAAGCGCCGTAAGATGGATGCCGCCCAGGTCGACGAAGAGGCACCTGGTCTCGGACTGAAGCTCGCGTGTCCGTTCACCAAGGCCTATCCCAATCAAAAGTGGACAAAGTGCCGCAGAGGATTCCCAGAGGTTCACCGGATCAAGTAAGTTGGCCTCTTCCTTTAAGTGCCGTTAGACATGACTAATCGGCATCAGGGCTCACATCTATAAACACCACGTTTCCATCCGCTGCGACAGATGCTTCGAAGAGTTCAAGGAAAGCGAGGACCTCACTGAGCATCTCCGCAAGGACGAACGGTGCAAGGTGATCGACCGCCCCGACAACCTGCTCAGTATCGACGAGCAGGTGAGGAGCAAGATTCAATCGCGGTCGGGTGCGCGGAATGCCTCGCAGGAGGAGAAGTGGAAGTATATTTACAAGATCATCTTCCCCAATGTTCCCGACGAGGCCATACCGTCGCCCTGTAAGCCAGCCTCTCTACCCCTCCTGATGGAAGCATGTATTGACTGGAATGCAGACTACGAAAACCCGAATTTGCAGCACTCGATGAGCCCCCAGGTCCAGGCCGAGTACCGCAGCTTCCTCCAGCAGGAGATCCCTCCTCACGTCATCCGCAACGTCACCAAGAGCCTGAACAACATGCCCGAGATTCGACAGAACTTCGCCGTCACGGAGAGAAAGCTGTCGGAGATGATCCACCGAGCCGTATGGGACGCCTTGGAGACTGTTCTACCTACGCTCTTTCCGCATGCGGACCAGGCCGGACAGCAGACGGCTCACGATGGAATGTCGGAGATTTCGAAGAGAATGCAGGACCAGCATTTCCCCGGCGAGTCTTCTGCGGCTCGATCCGCACAGGCTAATGGCCACATGTACGGGGAACTGGCCCAGGTAGCCCGAGTGGTATCTGCGAATGCTGTCCAGGTGCACCACTACCCCAAGGAAATCTCATTCAGCACCATGCCCACCGACAATTCGGCCCAGACAACCCAGGCTCACAGCACGCCTAGCACAAGCCAGATGCCCTCGCAGCCGGATGCGCCCAGCTTCAGCGTGCCAGCACCGCCTGTCAGCCAACCCTTTGGAGACGTCCAGCCCGCACAGTTCGGCAGCTTTGACGACATGACCGGCATGGACTTCAATTTTGATGAGTATATGAATCCTTCGGTCTTTCAGGACCCCTCGAACCCCCAGTTTTAATCACCTGTCATCATGATTTTTGCACGTACATATCGCCGACGCGAACGGCCTGGGATGAGGGACACGGCCGGCATTCAAAGGAGTTTTGGAGTTATCCGCGCATCTAGCGGCAATGGATCTGTGTATTTATTTGTTTGTAGCTCATGTATAACGATCATCTGGATCATCAGGTTACCCTTTGCGTCACACCTGGATCATGCTAATGCCTCTCTCAGAAAAGCAACCCTGCGTTAAATTGTGTTAGCTGGCAGTCGGATCTCGGGGAAGGGAAGAAGAGCTAATCGTACAGAGAGTCTCCCGTCCACTGGTACCACAGGATTGGCGGATCCTCATTCAGAGCCGAGCCGTGGTCGAGGAGGGGTCGGTTGTCGTGCTGGCGGACCGGCTAGCCTTCTTCCTGTTTGGGCTTGCTGTAGTTTTCGATGGTGGTGAAGATGCTCGCCAAGAAGAAGCTCCATAGTGCGTCGGCCAGCACACTGACGGCTATTACTTTTGCAGGCCTAATGAGCAGCCACTCTCTGCCGTCAACCGCCCTGAACACTTCTTTTGTCCAGATCATGATGTGAAGGCCTTGGAAAAAATCCCAGAAGCGTCTCCGGGAAAGGTGGTACCAGACACGAGCTATCATGTTCGATTCTGGGGGTGCGTCTGGACCAGGGCCTCGGCTGTCGACAAATCTGACCAAGGCGCCGATGGATACGACATGGCCGAGAGTCATGAATAGCCCCATGGCTGTAGATTGGTTGGTCGGGTCTTTCTTTGGCGAGTATCTGCACGAGTTGGAAGAAGTGCCAAAGGTGAATGGTAGTAAAGAGGGTATAGAGAAAAAGAAGGGGGAAGCAATAATTCATATTACTTTAGCCGTAGCTGCGCGTTTGCCTTTGGAGCTGCAGCCGTGGTGGTCTGCCCGAGTCTTGCCCTGCAACTCCAACGCTTGTTGAGCATTGCCTTTTTCTGGAGCAGCAGCGCAGCTCGGTTCAAACATCCCTTGATGGATGGCCTGCAGAAGGTTGAAGCCAGCAAGTCACAAGCTGCATTCGAGCGAGTGAATGCAACGCAAGGGTTGGGAAAAACCATTCCCCAATGTGTGGGACGTGGGTCAACAAGACATTCTGCTCATGCAGACTGCAGTTACCTAATATACCCATCCGGGTCACACCACCGTGTACATTGGCTCTGAATTCGGCTGAAGCAATATAAACTATCCTGCTTCCCCCTTCTTCTTCCCTTCACCTTCTACACTTCAATCTTCCGACCAAGATAGACCCAAGACCTGACCAGCCAAGCTACATTCTTTACGCCAACAGCCGTTACACACATCAACGACAATATTTCGCTTTCAACGACCCATCATCAGCCATGGTGTTTCCCTCAATAGTTTCGACCCTCGTAGGCTTCTATTCATGCATCGAGTTTGACGAAACCCGAGGCACTGGCCCAATCCCATACGCCCCTCCCGGATTGAGCCTCGTGGCCCGGATCCGATACTACTTATTTTCCACGCGTTGTTGGGAATCCTTTCAGAGTCTTCTCTTCGGGACATGCGTACTATATGGATTCGAAGCCTTAAGGACCAGAGATTGGTCACTCCTCCAGCCTACAATCCAAGGAGTGGTAACCGACACTGTGCTCTTGTTTCTCGTCGCCGGCATCTCTACAGCCATCGAAAACCGAGGCCGACTCGAAGTGTAAAAGCGACCACCTACCCTATGTCGCTGGCAGCTTGGGGTTTTCGACCATTCCGGGCACGACGCAGCCGCTTGGAGAGTGCGACCCCGAGCCTACCGATCCGTCAACGATTCACACGAAAAGATACTCAGCGAGGAGGAGCTGCCTGGCTTGGGCTGCGTACCTATCTTCGACTTGGCTGGTTCCCTCTGAGCCTTCCCCCTGCACTGGGCGATTGGTCAGCTGCAACATTAAAGGGAAGGAAACGACCTTGGATGACTCAACCTGGAGTCCCTTCTCAAAGATGAAGCTGCTGGATACACAATGGGCGATGAGCCTCGCGGCCGTTTTAGTTCATGAGATACCTAATTAGCTATTACAAAGAATGAGACTATATTCGTATCGAAGAATGGACTGCTCCCAGCTGCGTGCAAAAAGCCATTGATCCAAGACGTCTTCTACCTGCCTTTCGGTCAATCTGGGCTTCGGTCTCCCGATGGGTTCCTTCTTATCGTGAACTTGACATGGAAGGTACACCTACCTGAGTAGGCTCAGTTAAGCGAATCCCCCGAGCATGACGACAACCTTCCTCGCTTGAATCGTGTGGGTGACTTCCTCTTGGACATTGGATTCAAGGAAGTAGCAGCTCGGCCCTTCCTCTCCGCCAACCCTCCCAAATTGCGGCATTACCCTTTCCGCCGTTGGGCACAATCGTCTCCGATCTTGATGAGTTTGATCATTCATTGGCATCAGTCACGGTGTGAGTGCCCTACCTTCGATGTGGCCTTGAGCGTTCCCGCCTCTGACAGTCGTCCAGCACTATTTCAACCACTTCTTGCTCCTTCAGGGGCAGGTTGCTTCCACGATAACAGAGAACACGATTTTCTTCACATCATTGACATCACTACCCAACACCAACACAGCTGCCTAGCAATGGCCTTCCTTGATGCATCGAAAGAGTTTTCAGCACGATTGTTCTGAGGGCAAGTTCGGCCCAAGATGTTCTTCATATGCAGGCGAGGCAGGGCGAGAACCAAGTCGCCACCCTCCGTCTCATTGTGTTGACTTGATTTACCCGATCATTGCTCGACCGGACTGCGGTATGACTTCTGCGGAAAGGCTTCGACTCCAACGGCGGTGAGAACCCCTGACCCTGATGGAACTCTGAGTGTCTCCCATCAATCCCTCCCGAGCTGCGGTACGAGAGCACCTTCCTTCTCGATGATCCTTGCACCACTACCGCGTCGGGTTTCCTGCCTATACAAGAGCCCTCTTGCACTGGTTCTGAAGCTCCAATTCAAGCCAACCCAGGCGTCTGTGCCATCAACGTCAGTCTTCTCCCTTCCATCTGAACCCGGGTACCCTCGCTACTCGTATGGCTCGGTTTCCCGTTGGTGTCCGGCCAAGGCACAGATCCCGGCACCCTCTTCTTCCGAGATGCCCACCCCTTGGTCCTTGACAACGACCCCTTTCGAAAATTGTATCGAAAGCTCTCATGATATTTTCCAAGTGAGTTTCTTGCACCAGGAATTCAGTGGCAGCGCACTAAGTTCTAACGCACACAACGTCGACGGGGCACAGCACGACTAGGGTTGAGCCACCGACGCTTGGTTGAATCACTCCTGAATAAAAGATGGCGTTACGAGACGGAAGAAGGAATGCATCGCGGTGTGTTGATTGGGGCCATTGTATGGGGGCGATTTGAACCTGAGGTTGTGCAAGGTGGCATTGAGGAAGCTGTTTCATTGTCTGGAAAATTATTGTGGTTTTGTTGTGTTGGATTTATCTTGGGAGAGACAGGAGGGTTGGGTGAAACAACGAGGCAAGCTTTGGTCAATTGATGTCTTTATTGCAGATGTCCATTTCATGTCTGACGTGACTCACCCTTGCAGTGTGTGTGTGTTGGTGCATCCAGGCTCCCGTGACTCAATTCCGATCATGTACCCCGCCGCTCTCTTTATTCAGTCCTTGCCCAAGTTATCTACCAACTTTTCTAAACCTGGGCTCCTCTATCAAACCTTGCAGTCTCTTCAACCTCACCCAACCCTTCTGCTGTCGGCATTCTGCTTGCCTAAACCTTCCATCCGCCCCATCTCCTCGAACCATATCCAGAATGGCGCCATCTATAGACTTCCCCGCTGCGTTTCCGCATTTGAATCCCTTGGATAGGTTCCGCGTCGCCATCGCCCGCGAGATCTCAGCCATCACCGGCGCTGACGGGGACTTGGTCTTTAACAGCCTCGATCGCCTCTCGTCGCTAAAGGGCGGCGACCTGGTCCTCGCCCTGCCTCGCCTGCGCATCAGGAACACCCCCCCGGCCGAACTGGCCCGCAAAGTGGTGGCAGAGGTGCGAGCCATCAATCTTTTGCGTCTCGAACCTGACGTGACTAACAGTAGTCAGTTCAAATTAAGCGAAGGTGCCCGCGTCGAACCTCCCACGGCCGAAGGCGTCTCTCTCTCATTCACCTTCAGTCCCCGCGAGCTCCCCTCAACGCTGCTGCCCGTTGTCCTCCAGCTACGAGACGCATACGGTTTCAATCCCCAGCATGGCCTGCGAGACCCGAAAGACCCGGCCGCCGGCAAGAAGACCATGATCGTCGAGTTCTCCAGCCCCAACATCGCCAAGAAGTTCCACGCTGGCCACCTGCGCAGCACCATCATCGGAGGATTCCTGTCGAACTTACACGAGCAGTCCGGGTACGACGTGGTCCGCATGAACTACCTTGGCGACTGGGGCCGACAGTACGGGCTACTTGCCTGCGGGTGGGAGCGCTACGGAGACGAGGCGGCCTTCGCCCGGGATCCCATCAGCCACCTGTTTGACATTTACGTCAAGATCAGCGCGGACTTTGCGCCAGAGGAGGACGCCTTCAAGGCCGCGGGCAAGCGGGGGGAGGATACCTCGGTGCTGGAGTCGACAGGACTCTTTGGTGAGGCCAAGGCGTACTTTAAGCGGATGGAGGATGGCGACGAGGCGGCCCTGGAGCTGTGGCGTCGCTTCCGCCAGCTGAGCATCGGGAGGTATCAGGAGACATACGCAAGGCTCAACATCCGCTTCAACGTCTTCTCGGGCGAGTCGCAGGTCAAGAGGGAGACGATGGACAAGGCGGAGAGGATCCTCAAAGAGCGGGGAGTCATCGAGCCGACCGACGGCGGGGCGTGGGCGGTCGACTTCAAGAAGTTTGGCGCCAAGGGGCTCGATGTAGCCATCACTCGGAACCGCAACGGCACGTCCAACTACCTGCTTCGAGACATTGGCGCGGCCATGCAGCGGGATGAGGAGTATCATTTTGACGAGATGCTCTATGTGGTGATGTCTGAGCAGCTAACTCACCTGAATCGGTTGTTCAAGGTTCTGAGCCTCATGGGGGAACCGTACGAGGGGGTTTCCAAGAGGATGAAGCACGTAACGTATGGCAAGGTGTGTATCTCCCCACAGCAGTCTCTTTGTGCGTTTCTCTTCCCTCGTCCTACCCTTCACCTCTCCTCCGTATCAAAGGCACTGGGTTCTTTCTAATGGCCTAGGTAAACGGCATGTCGACGCGAAAAGGCACCGTCAAATTTCTCGACGACATCCTCTCAGACGTGGGCGACTTCATGCACGACGTCATGCGCCGCAATGAGCAGAAATACTCGCTGGTCGACAACCCTGCCCGGACGGCCGAGATCCTCGGAATATCCGCCATCATGGTGCAGGACATGTCGGGCAAGCGCATCAACAACTACGACTTTGACCTGGAGCGCATGACCTCGTTCGAGGGCGACACGGGGCCGTACCTCCAGTACGCGCATGCACGGCTGTGCTCCATCTCCCGAAAGGTCGACTTCACGGTTGAGCAGATGCTGGGGGCGGACTTTTCCCTCCTTACCGGCTCGCCCCACGCGATTGACCTGCTTCGAGCCTTGGCGCAGTTCCCGGATATGGTTAACCAGGCGCTCAAGACGCTGGAGCCGACTACGATCCTGACGTTTCTGTTCAAGCTCACTCACAAGTTGAGTTCGAGTTATGATCACTTGAAGGTTGTTGAGCCGCTTGAAGGGCCGGCAGTGTCGCTCGCCCGGGCGGCGCTGTATGAGGGTGCCCGCCAGGTCCTTCGCAATGGGATGGTCCTCCTTGGGATCACGCCGATTGATCGGTGAGATAATTCCTACCCGGGATGAAGGGTGGCTAACGTTCTGTAGGATGTGAGTGTCGGATTTGAGATTGATGACTGGGCTGGAGATAGATGGCGAGGAGGTAGAAGAGGGTTTGAAGAGATGGAAATACTATACAGATGACCTAAGTTTTAGAAGAAAAGAGCTCCGAATTTACAACCTCCCACGAGTGCTTCACAGCCCACCGAGCCAACGGAAAGGACTCGTATACGTCACCTTTCGTTACAATCCTCCCCCGTTATGATAGGCATCCCACGAGAACCAGTCAAATGCAGTGTCAAACTCTCGCTTTATACCTCTGCCCTGACTCATACTCGCATCCATAGACTCTCCCGCCACGTCTAGATTCTCGGCTTGTTGAATAGGAAGATCATGTGGTAGCCAGCTGATAAAATTCTCTACATCCATATCTGCAAGATCGGGCAAAGAGCGTCTCCCGAACTGAGGAGCGGGACGTTCACCAGCAGCTCTTCCGTGGCGACGACATCGGTGCCGCCTTGATTCCTTCGGCTTGTAAGTGGATCGACCCTTTCGCTAGCGACATGCCTGACGTGCTAATGCAACGCTCGAGTCTATAGGCTCGGCTTCACGAAATCCGAGGATGATGAGAGCGTTTAGGTACTGGAAGCGGACTGTGAGGAGGCCCAGGGACATCTCGCCGAGTTGCGTGGCGTTCAACTGCCTTCCTTCAACGTCACGGGCGTTTGAAAGGTGCTAGATTTTGTTAGCTTGCAATTATTATACTTGGATTTGGACTAACATCGTATGTTCTTTTATACCAGCTGTCAAGCATGGCTCGAAGCTACCGGCATCAGAATATGGTCCTCTGTTGAGAGCGGTTCCTACGAGTTTCGCAAACTCGATGCTCCCGTGGAACAGGTACGCCCCGAAAGTAGACACTGCCGACTGATTCTGCGGTTGGTCCCGGTGAGGATGGAATCGCAGGAGATATTCGAATTGTGGTAAGGGTACATCATCAAACGACTCCGTGGAGAGAAATACAGGACGCCCAAAGGCCAAAGCGCACGACTTGTCAGCCATGAAGAGTGCCCAGAATAAGCACAGCTGACGCTGACGCTCTGACGATGAACTGTCATCATCACTGACAGAGTGCAACCTCAACACCTGAGCCTGTTGGCAAGCCTGCCCAGTGAGCATCCAAGAGGCATTCGGCAAGGCAAAGTCGTCCCCGTGGAGGGCAAGCAACAGGAGGGTCTGAACATTGACCTCGCCTCGGCTGGAGGAAAATCCTTGCGTCATCGAGGGCCAAGCGCATGTTTCTTCTGAAGGTTAAAGCAGCCTTTGACTGGTCTCCATCCCGCGACGTCATCGATAGGAGGATGTAGTTGAAGAAGACGACCCATGACCTATCCTGAACCGCCTCTGGCTCAAACACTATCCGACGAAGGGTCTCCTCAGAAGGGGTTAGGAACATGATCTCGCCTAGTTCAACATTCTTCAAGAACTGGCCCATCAAGGCATACCCTGTTTCTTTAGTGGGGATGTAGAAGGATTTGGACGAGGTGGCTTCTTGGTCGACGTGGAGTGAGACGTCCATGAGCACGTCGGAGAGATCTTTTAGGCCGAGACATGCTTGTTCGTGTTCCGGCAGAGGGTGTGGCTGGGTTTGGAGAGACTGGAGAATCTGGGCGGCCTGGCCGAGAGAGGACAGAGAATTGGTTTGCCCGGTGGGGAGTGAAGTCTCCGGTTCTTTGACCAGGGGAGGAGATCCTGGGTTGGAATGGCAGCCGGTATTAGCAGGGACATCCAGAACCCTGTTCACGGCACTTGTTAGTTGCTCTAGCCGGTCTTCGATGCGTCTCAGTCGACCATCAAGTCCGTCAACTTCGGACACGGTCCGGGATTGGGCTGCCTCCTCTTCTTTGTCTTGGCGGGTAGGTTGACTTGTTCAAGATTAGATTAATTTCTCGTCAAGTCCTAGGCCTGATTACTCACGCAGGTTTGAGGGCCCGAGTCTTTGGTGCTGCCGTCTGCTTTGAGTACTTGCATTCTCCAGGCCATGGCCTGCAGGCTGCGCATTTCGGCAGTTCTCTTGAGCATCTGTATCTCGTTATGAGCTGGCCTGCGTCCCTTTCCTGCCAAGGGCTTACCTGATCTTCTTGTCTCGGCAAAAGTCGCACTATACAAGGCGCATCAGATACGCCGACTGACGACCGTTGGGGATGCTGCGACTTACAGCGAATCGGGGCAGGGTAGACTCCTTGGAGCTCAAGATTCCGGTGCTGGGGTCCATGATAGGTTTGAGCAAGATTGGTGAAAGAAGGTCGAGAATCGATATCCGTCGTCAGCAGTCGAAAGGGCTGGCTAGTGTTGATCAAAGGCGTGCTTGCGATTGGCTCGGTCCGGAAACAACCCTCTTGTTAGTCCGAGGCTGACCACTCACCGTCCTCGGAGCCGGAGCAACTTGACCACATACGTCACTCGTGAGACATCGTCGCTTACGATCATCGTTACACCAGACCACTGGCAGACCACGGAAGGCCGGGACAAGGCCCAATATTAGCAGGATAATGAAACGCTACAAGTCTCCATTATTCAGCGTCAGAATGTAGGGAGTTCCGAGTTCCTGGAGTCCGTCCCGGGCTCGACTCTGCATCCCTATTTAAACCGCATTGCCTCCTTCAGTGTTGATTCCATCTGGCTTTAAATCTTTATCCCCATCAATTCTACATAATCATCCAAGATTTCAGCCATGACACCGCTGATCGCAATCGTCGGCGGCGGCCCCAGTGGCCTCATGCTGGCCCGTCTCCTTGAATGCAACAACATCGACTACGTCGTCTTCGAACGGGGTGCCTCTGGGTCGCCTTCAGACCAGCAAGGTGGCTCGCTCGACATCCATGGAGCCACGGGACAAGAAGCTCTCAAACGAGGCGGTCTATCCGCCGAATTCGAAAAGTTTGCCCGGCGGGATGCGACTACAAGTCAAATCCTCGACATGACGGGCAAGCAACTCGCCAAGTTCGGGGAAGGACGAGACGCACCTGAGATTGACAGGGTGCAGCTCCGAAGGATTCTGCTCGAATCAATCCCTCCTGGAAAGATCCAATGGAACAAAGGAGTTAAACAAGTGAAGAGAGAGGACGATGGGACTATTGTCATTTCCTTCGCAGATGGGAGTATTGCGACTGGGTTTCGACTCGTTGTCGGAGCAGACGGAGCCTGGAGCAAGGTCCGACACTTGGTATGCATTCCTACATCTTTGAATACCAAAGGCCCTAGTGCCATTCTCTGACCTTCTCACTTTCTAGTGTACATCTGCAACTCCTCAATACTCTGGCAAGACCTACATCGAGGGCAAGATCTCCTCCACTAGCCCCATCTACCCCGAAATCCAAGCAAGAGTAGGCCGCGGAAGCATGGTAGCTTTTGGGCTAAGCAAGCACCTAGCCGTGCAGCAGATGAGTGATGGTTCCTACAGGGTCTACCTAGGTATAGAAGCGAGCCCAGATTTCTTCGCCCCAGGCAACCCAAACGTGGATCTTGTGGCCAACGATGGGGAGGATGCTCGTCAGTTCTTCCTCTCCCGCAGCGACTACTATGCGGACTGGGACACGAATCTCAAAAACATCATTGCGAACTGTGAGGGCGCCTTTCGTCACTGGCCGCTGTTCACCATGGCTCCCGAGGCGTTGAGATGGGAGCACAGCTCTCAGGTCACACTCGTCGGTGATGCGGCGCATGTGTCGACACCTTTTGTTGGTGAGGGGGTGAATTGTGCCATGTACGATGCTTTGATTTTGGCAGACAAGATTGTCGAGTTTGGAACTGAAGGCTTGGACCGTGCTGTGGAAGAGTACGAGAGGGATATGTTCAAGCGTGGGCGGGACCTGATTGAGAGGAGTCTGGGATCAGCCGAGATTCTGTTTGCCCAAGACGCACCAAAGACTCTTGTAGAAGTTATTAATGGTCAGTGAGGAAGTGGATAGACTAGGTGGGAGGCAATCTCAACTTTGGCGTCTGAGGGATCTTCAGCGTAGGTTCTTGACCAACAAGTCCATATGATCCCTGTTGAAACACCCACAGAAAATCCCCGTGCACAGTCGGAAACAACCAACAGATCCATCATTCGCTGTTCCATTGTTGGCCCTAAGAAACATCTACTTTATCCGACGCCGGCCGAGTTTCAGGTACAGGCGATTTACCCTAACTCGCAGGCATGTTTGCTGTCAAACCGGGGTACGAGCAAGCCCAGTCCCCGTCCATCTCGGAGATCCCAGATCTGATCCCCAGCGAGATGGGCATCGCCTCCTCTCGTCGGATGAGACGGTGACTTTAGTCCCGCATGAAGAGATGTGCACAGGCGGGTATAAAGGATGATGGGGACTGATGTGTTGTTGGCTATAGTCAACGCCTCTCCGTGCTTGTCTCCGATTCTGTCTGAGAATCTACATAGCCCCCCTATCGCCCACTCAAACCCAGAACATCTCGCTTGCAGAAATGCTTGTTTTCGGAATTCAAGTATCGGTCCTTGCGCTCCTGGGTGCAGTATCCACTGCAGCATCCCCCTGCAAGCCTGACTACGTCCAGCCGATCCAAGACCGGGCATACAGAGCACTCAAAGACGCCGAGCCTTGTGCAGCAACAAAGAGGAACAGCAATTGCACCCTAGAGAATGCTGGAGTCCGTAAGAACTGGTAGGTCACAAGAGGGAGACAAGTTCTCACGTTATCAAAACTAGGTACAAGATGCTGACTTGGGTGGTGCAGGGAGAAAATGAGTCGGGACGAGAGGAAAGAGTACATCCGAGCAGTAAAGTGTCTGCTCTCGTCTCCTTCAAAGACAGATCCAGCGCTTAACGCCGGAGCACGATTCCGCTTCGACGACTTTGCAGTTCAGCACATCAACCAGACCATGAGCGTGCACGTTACAGTAGGACTCACCCTGGTGGAAGTACATGCGCTGACATTGGCAAGGGAAACTTCTTGACGTGGCATAGACAGTACATCTGGTCTTATGAGCAGGCCCTGAGGAACGAGTGCGGCTACACTGGTTATTTGCCGGTGAGTTGTCCCAGATCTGCATAAATCCACAGCCAGCTGACATTGCAGTACTGGAATTGGTTCTCACACCAAACCAATCTCCACAAGTCGCCCGTTTTCGACGGATCCGAGACGAGCATGGGTTCGGACGGCATCTTTGTCCCCCATAACGGATCCATCGGGTCCAATGGGCTACATATCCCATCCGGACTTGGAGGCGGCTGCATCGCCACCGGCCCATTCGCCAAGTACGTTGCCTCACAGAAACGCGACATTGTATTAACACCCCCAGTCTATCAGCCAACCTAGGCCCAGTCCAACCCCAACAAGACGGCCTCGTAGGAGTCGGATTAGGAAACATGCTCCGTTACAACCCCCACTGCGTAAAGCGCGACCTCAGCAGCTGGCTCGCCACCCGAATCTACACCAAAGACGCCTTCCTCAACGCCACTATCGGGGAGAGCGCTAAAGACATTGCCGGGTTTCAAGCTGAGATTGATACCCAGTGTTCGGGCCTGCCAGGTGTGCACGTCGGGGGGCACCAGACCATCTCAGGGTCCAACTCTGATCTCTTCTCTGGCGTGGTGGACCCTGCATTCTATCTTCACCATACCATGCTTGATCGGATGTACTGGATGTGGCAGGCGCTGCATCCTGAGGAGGCCAGGACGATTGCTGGGACGGTGACGTTTGCAAATACCCCGGCGAGTAGGAATGCTACGCTGGATGATGTTATTGAGATGGGGTTTCTGGGGTTGGAGAAGGCAACGGTTGGGAACTTGTTGGACACTTTGGATGGGCCGTACTGTTATGTTTATGAATAGTGAGTGATTTTACTGGTAAGATGAAGCTAGTTTCGATCAAGATGTGTTGATTTGCGCATTCTAGAGTTGCGTATTATTCAAAGCACTATCTTGAATCTTACCGTCTTCCACATCGTGTTGCCTGAAGAGATCCTCTACGGAACCCATCTTCTGCGTACATCACCTTTCCCAGTCAAGACTCGAAAAAGGGAAGATGATGTGTGGAGAAACTGCTTACTGCCAGGATCGAAACTGTTGAGTGAGGCCTCTGGATCCTTCATGGGGCAGCCAATCGGAGACAAGGATTTCAAACCTTTCGGAAGTCCGGCGATCTGCTTACGTTGAGGACGTAGTTTGACAACTACCTTGACTGCGACGCCCCAACCAAATGTGAAGTCTTGGCTTTGAGGTTTTGGTATCGTGATTTAGTGATATTTAAGGGTGCTCTAAGCGTCAAGTTTCGTCCCCAATCCGAGAAACGCATAACCAATTCTATCCTCCTTCCATGATGGACACTTCCGCTCCCAATTCTCACGAACATGTCTTCCGTACGAGAGAAGGCTCTCATTTACAGTACATTGTCCGCGGAAACGGACCCGTCATCATCGTTCTCCCTCCCGCCTGGGGCATCGGATCCCCCTACCTCCAAGACGGCCTCGTCAAGCTCGAAGAGGAGTTCACCCTGATCTACCTCGAATTCAGAGGCAATGCGAAGTCAACACGACCGGAGCCCGACCGTATGACATGCTGGCACATTGCAGAGGATGTCGAATCTCTCCGCCAGGAGCTCAAATTCGACAAAATCCCACGGCTCATGGGCCATTCTGGCGGCGGCACCATCGCCCTCTGGTACGCCATCAGGTATCCCGACAAAGTCGACAGGCTGATTCTGCTGAATCATAAGCTGGAAGGCTTCGACGACAGCCAGTCCACGGGAGCCGTGCTGGCCGAGAAGAAACGGGACCGCAGATTCCACGCTGCGCTCGAAGCAGCGAGTACTTCGTGGGATGACTTGTCCGAAGATGAATTCCCAGCGACCATCCAGCGCTTTCTCCCGGTGTACTTTTACGATCCGTATCACGCTCAGGGATTTCCACTCGCGTCCTTGGCCCGGGTTCCGCTATGGAACTACCAGATGCTGCATGGGAAAGATCGACAGACTAAATCCCAGGAAGAACAACTGCATCATGTTACGGCCAAGACACTGATGATATTCGCCCGGGACGATGCCATCTGCACACCGGAACACGGGATGGCTACTCGTGGAGGAATCGCCAATTCTGAGCTGGTGGTGTATGAGAAATGTGGGCATTTTCCCTGGATGGAGAAGAGGGAGGAGACTTTGATGGCGATTACTCAGTTCTTTTCGTAAGGACATGAGTTCTTGTTGAGCTATGCGCCGATATCACAAGAAAGCATACAAAGAGTTGAAGAGCAGCGTTGATAAAAGGAAGAGGTGGCATAGCGGTCGTATTGGCGGAACAATTGGTGTTGCAACATGGGTCAAAGAGAAACAAGTCATTGTGCTAGCCCGGGCCACTATCCGCATCACCACCAAGACCCATAAAGCGACATTTCAATAATGCTAGCAGATAAAGAATGTCTTGTTCCTCAAAACAGCCCTTGTACAAGACCCCCGAGGAAAAAGTTGTCCGGCTAAAATGTCGTACAGCAGGCTCAGGGGATTCGACCATATCTCTTTCAAAGTGCAGTATTCTGCACACTGGTTCGCAGCCAACGAATACAATGGAGTTTGCAATGAGAAGTTGCCAGACGAACAGTTGTTCGCTTGACCAACGATCAGGGATGAACACTGTTACCATCCTGTGTATGCGTCCGAGTGTAGACACCAAGAGTTGCCCTTCATGCCCTATAAAAGACCTCAACCGTCGGGCTTCCAACTCATCAAACACGCAACTCATCAAATATTCAACTCATCAACCATTCAACTCATATTTGACATCATCGACACTCTTCCACAACATTCAAACTCACACTTGAGCATCTTCAGCCCCTTCTCTACCCCAAAAACTTCACAGACAACCATCAAAGAACCAAACTTATCAAGATCATTCACCAAGATGAGCCCTCAGGAGAACAAGCAGATTCCCTCAACCACCGAGTCCCAGGGGCTCCAAGCCACTCAAGGCCTCGGCGACAACGACGGGTGGCAGGTGGTTACTCGCACCAAGCCTGGAAAAGGCCACCGCGGTGGCAACCTTACTCCTGAGCCATGCCCCCTGGGCCTGCATTGCGAGAACCTAGGGCATTGTGGCAAGTTTCACCCGGACGACGAGGTTGATTTGTTTCGCAGTAATGTGAACCAGGACTTTGGCAGATGGAAGATAAAGCCGTGTACCAGGCCGCTCTGCCGTCGGGGCAAAAGGTGCGCTTTTGCGCACAATAAACAAGAGGCCTGGTGTCGTCGGTGCCGCGTAGAAGGCCACTATATTTACTCCGACGCCTGCCGTTACAAACGGTAGAGCCGGGTTTTGTTCCAGGGTGTGAAGGGTTTCAAGGATCTGGGCCATTCTCCAACAGCAGCCCTACCTATACAATCCTTATCTTGCAGTTCAACCTCGCAAGAAGCTGAAGTTTTCAGACTCTTGAGGGGGCTTCAATTTCAGTTAGCTCTCACCAGACCTTTGTTAGGAATTGATACTTTTTCCCTTCTGACTATTGACTTCCCTGGTTCCTTTGGGCACATCAAGTTGCCTTGCTTGTTGTGTGGTCTTCCTTTGATTGAGTAGTGCTTGAGCCGCCGTAGCTGCGAGCCCAGGTCATGTATGGACATGAGCCGATCTGTCTATAAGATTGCAAGGCGCGTCTACTAAGTAATTGTCTCCTTCAGCGATGCCGCCTTACCACGTAGCTTGCAGACCTTCCGAAGCATGTAAATATGATCGATGGTCAAGGAGAGGGGAGAAACCAGGTCTATCCAACGGCCATGCGCGTTAGATTTCCACTCCTGGCCTACTCTTCCATTCTCCCGAGGGCAGGCAATATGCGGAGAGGGCTGAAGTTGGCCAGCAGATGAGTCACCTGTAGCTTATGATTTGTTTCATAATACCAATTCTCGACAAATAGACTCATCAGATTCCATCACTCTCTCAAATACACCTGGTCGGCTTATAGAAGCCGCGCCGATGAAAATCCAGCCGTGTTGTGGATCTAGTATCGACCCATCGGCTTCGGCCAGTACCGCCGACCACTCTGTGACTGAAACCCGGCGTTCACAAATGAAACCAAATTGCTTCTTCCACAACGACATCCCTGGCACAAGCTGCCACTTGCAGGGGTTGGTTGCGTGCTGGCTGCCATTGTCTCAGTCGCGCTGTGACGTCCACTAGCCATACAAACGCAAAGTTAACTCGACAGCACAGCCAATCTCTTGTGTAGTAATTACTTTCTTTCATATCCTCCAGGTGCTTCATTCGACTTCGTCTCTCGTCGTCTCCGGAGCGATGCATCAAGTCCCCGCTTCAGGGGCTGAAGGGCGCCTTTGACATCGGCGAGTTGCTCAATTGGCCGAGAATAGTCAGCCAAGATAGCATTGGATCGGCAACTGAGTGAATGACAAACTCTTCTCACTTCCCCAATCCCCCACCTTCTGCATCCATTCCAATTCACAGACCAATCGACTCAAGATGACCGTCAGGGCGACATTCGCCGCTCAGCCAGAAATGGCCCAGGCTCATGCAGCCTCTCCCGCAGAAACCCAGCAGATTATCAGACGCATGAACGCCGCCTACGACTGGACCGGCCCCGACGACCCAGACAACCCTCGCAACTTTTCCGTCCTCGTGCGCATCCTCAGCATCGGCGTCATCACGTCGCTGGCCTTTGTCTCCTCGTTTGCTGGCGCGATTTACGCGCCCGCCCAAGAAGCCGTGATGAAGGAGTTTCATCTGAACCCCCACGAAGCAGTGCTGCCGTTGTCCCTGTACAACCTCGGGCTGGCATTTGGACCACTTGTCGGGGCTCCTCTCTCGGAGACGTATGGGAGGAAGACGGTGTTTGTGGCGACGACGCCGATCTTTGTGCTGTTCATGCTCGGATCTGGCTTCGCTCACAGCATCACCAGTTTGGTGATTTGCCGGTTCTTTGCGGGCATGTTTGCGTCGCCGAATATCAACAACGCTTCCGCCACCATCATGGACTTTACTTCATCTCAGTATCGCGGGGCCAGCCTCGGCATCTACTACTCGCTGCCGTCTCTCGGTGCCACAATCGCTCCTATCGTAGGCGGCTTCGTCGTCAGAGCCAAGGGCTGGCGGTGGACGCAGTGGGTAGCCATCATGGTCATCGTCACGCTCTATATCCCCGTTCTATTCACAAAAGAAACCTACAAGAAAGTCGTCCTCCGCCGCCGGGCCATCAGGATGGGTCTCTCAGACACGTCTTCCCAGCAGACGTCCGTCTCACGAACCATCAGACACTTCCTCACGGTGCTCATTCTACGACCGCTTCACATGCTCTTCACGGAACCGATCGTCACACTGGTCAGCTTATACAACGGTTTCATCTTTGGACTCTTGTACACCTTTGTTATATCAGTTCCCTGGATTTTCAGAACCTACTACAATTTTGGCAGAACGGCCGAGTCGTTCTCCTACCTTGGAGTCACGTTTGGAACTCTCCTCGCCTGTGCGCCCTTTGTCCTGATCGACTTTTCCTTCTACCAGAAACGTCTTCGCCGATGGCAACAAACCCACGAGGACAGCGAACCGCTTCCGCCCGAGAACCGCCTCGTGTCTGCAATGGTGGGCAGCTTCCTCCTGCCTACCAGTCTCCTCATCGCAGGATGGACAGCAGAGCACCGCATCCACTGGTTCGTGCCGGTGTTCTTCCAGGGCGTCGCGATGCTGGCTTCCTTGCTCATTTATGCTGGCGCCAACCTCTTCATGCTCGACGCTTACGGGCCGCTGTACGGTGCGTCGGCATCTGGGGCGATGATGCTAAGCCGGTACTCGTTGAGTTTCGCGTTTCCCATGTTTGCGCTGCAGATGTTTCAGTCGCTGGGGGCAGGGTGGGCGACTACCATTCTGGCGGGTTTCACATTTCTTATGGCGCCTATACCTTGGTGCTTTTGGATCTTTGGGGAGAGGGTGCGGAGGCGGAGTAGGTATGAGACGAGTGCGTAGAGATAAGAGCATACTTGGATTATTCAAAGAGATATTAGATTTTATTGAAATTATTTAGGCATCATAGGATTTCTAGAGGTGTCTGGGCGTGGCTTAGACAGTACGAGTTATGTATCAGATTAACAAACTCGGTATGAAGACCCGGGTTTTAGGCGAAATTAGAGGACTCTCTTCACTCATCAGATAGCAGTTTTATGCAATGACTTTTATTACTAAAGAAAAGAAAAAAAGAAAAAAGAAAGGCTTGATTCTACAAATCCAACTTCTTGAGCTAAAGGCTCTCCCCCCAATACATGAGGTATAAGGAGCGACATTAGAGGCCAGCCTCAAGTTAGATTCCCTCATAAATTCGTAAGATTCCCGTTCCCAGACTCCCCAGCACCAGAGCAGCTATTGATCCTCTCGACTCCTGTCGGCGGCGCTTAGGCAAAGAACCTGATGGCCCGGCGGCGGTCGTTGTTGCCGGTGTTGTTGTCGTCGTCGTCGTCGTCGTCGCCAGTGGCGCCGGTGTCTTGGTCTTCGTCACCGGTGGCATCGCCGGTGGCCGCGTCTCCGGTGGCCGCGTCGCCAGTGGCCGCGTCGCCAGTGGCCTCATCACCAGTACCCTGGTTGCCGGTGTTGTTGGCATCTCCGGTCGCCTCGTTGCCGGTGGGGGTAGCATCACCAGTACCCTGGTTGCCAGTACCTTGGTTGCCAGTGTTGTTAACGTCACCAGTCTCTTGGTTGCCGGTGTTGTTGGCATCTCCGGTCGCCTCGTTGCCGGTGTTGGTAGCATCACCAGTACCCTGGTTGCCAGTACCTTGGTTGCCAGTGTTGTTAACGTCACCAGTCTCTTGGTTGCCGGTGTTGTTGGCGTCACCAGTGTTGGTAGCATCGCCAGTACCCTGGTTGCCAGTGTTGTTGGCGTCGCCGGTAGCCTCGTTACCAGTACCTTGGTTGCCAGTGTTGGTAGCATCACCAGTGCCCTGGTTGCCAGTGCCTTGGTTGCCGGTGTTGTTGATATCACCAGTACCCTGGTTGCCGGTGTTGTTGGCATCTCCGGTAGCCTCGTGACCAGTGCCCTGGTTGCCGGTGCCCTGGTTGCCGGTGCCCTGGTTGCCGGAGTTGGTAGAAACACCAGTGACTTGGATGACGGTGCACAGGTTGCCAGTGTTGTTGACATCGCCAGTAGCCTCGTTACCAGTGCCCTGGTTGCCGGTGCCCTGGTTGCCGGTGCCCTGGTTGCCGGTGTTGGTAGCATCACCAGTGCCTTGGTTGCCGGTGCCCTGGTTGCCAGTGTTGTTGACATCGCCAGTAGCCTCGTTACCAGTGCCCTGGTTGCCGGTGCCCTGGTTGCCGGCGTTGTTGGTGGCGTCGTTGGCATTTCCGTTGTTGACAGCACCGTTGGCATTGCCGTTGGCGTTACCATTGTTCGCAGCATCGTTGGCGTTACCATTGTTGACAGCACCGTTGGCATTGCCGTTGTTGGCGGCATCGTTAGCATTGCCGTTGTTGACAGCACCGTTGGCATTGCCGTTGTTGGCAGCATCGTTGGCGTTACCGTTGTTGACAGCACCGTTGGCGTTACCATTGTTCGCAGCATCGTTGGCGTTACCATTGTTGACAGCACCGTTGGCATTGCCGTTGTTGGCGGCATCGTTAGCATTGCCGTTGTTGACAGCACCGTTGGCATTGCCGTTGTTGGCAGCATCGTTGGCGTTACCGTTGTTGACAGCACCGTTGGCGTTACCATTGTTCGCAGCATCGTTGGCGTTACCATTGTTGACAGCACCGTTGGCATTGCCGTTGTTGGCATCAGCCGTGGCATTGGCAGTCTGCATCTGCACAGGCACAACACCTCCAAAGGGACCAGCTCGCGCCGGGTTCTCGCATCGCACAAGACACACGTTCTCCTGACCAGCCACCTGACCAGTGCACTCCTGATTCGCGGGGATGGCAGCAGTAAGCGGGAAATCAGTCGCCTCGCCATCCCTGTTGCGCCCACGCTCGCTGCCCTCGACGTTCTGCGTGACCTGGATGGGAGTCCAGTTCTGGCCCGTGCCATCGGCGTTGATCATGCAGGTGTAGGGACCCGCACCATCGCTGTTGACCTGATGCAGGGTCATCTGGACCTCGCCGCCGGGAGTGACCTGGGGAAGGGCATCACCCGTCTCGGCCATGATGGCCTGGGTACCGGCCTCGACGTCATTGTCACCCCCGGCGAGGGTCTCGCCAACGGTGTCGGCGGCGTCGCCGCGGAAGCGGGTGGCGTCCTGCTGGAAGGGGCGGCGGTCGGTGCCGTCACGAGGGGTGGCTGTGTCGACGCCGAGGGCCATGCCGGTGCCGCCAGCGTTGCCGGTTGCGCCGGTGATGACGCTGTGGGCCGAGGCGAGCTGGGCGGCTGCGAGGAGGGAGGAGGAGAGGATGGCCTTGAAGGACATTGTGGCGGTGTTTTAGTGTAAAGGTAGAGAGGGTATTGATATACAAATTAGATACCTGTCCGGCAGGGAAAATAAGAGGAAATCTGATCAACAGAGAAGAGAAGAAGAAGGAAGAGACTGAAGCTGCTTGGTTTGACTGGAGAGGAGCTGATGCTGATGATGACAAGATAACTTTATCGTGAACAAGCTCAGGATTTATATATTCGACAGTTCTCGCCGCTATACTTGTTGTGCTTGTAGTCCCCCCGCGGCAACCCGGCAGTGAAGCCATAGCCAAGCCCAGCCAAGCCCGGAATCCAACCCCATGCGGCACAGGTGAATACCGCCAACCTTCCCTCCGTGTACGAGGTCTGCCTCGAGGAGCCAGCTTCGCCACGGCCGACGAGGTCATCGCGATTGGCTTCGGGTTTGTGAGGATCGGATAAAACATTCGGCCCGCCCGCCGAGCCCAATCATGTGTCGTGGAGGGCGAACCCCTGGACGCGACAAGGAGGCGTTTTACAAGACGCGTTTCAGTAACAGGTTGTTTTCCCGGAACCTCATATATCCTTAGCCTACAACGCTGCAGCCCGATTGGCTCCTCGAGTGGTTTGTGCCCTCAAACATTGCACGGTCTTGTTTGTCTCGCAACTTGCCGAGCACAGCCTCATGAAAGTGACCAATCGTATTGATACCCTGGAACTAGTTGCATGCTTTAGCCGGTCGCTATTGCAAGTTGGTTTAGGCTTCGCCTCTGGTTGTTTAACCAAACGGAGTCATCTACTCGAGACCTGAAACATCTGTCCAGCGGCAAGATTATCTTCCGTGTGTACATCGCCCGTGGCTGTCACCCAACTCGACTCGCGCAGACCTGTAAACCAACCAGCTTCAGACCTCGAGTGCCTCTCCTCGCGCAGCATCACACCTTGAGCGCCTCTCGGTTCTGGGCCATCGACACCTGAGACTTGATCACCTCCATCTCCTCCTGCCCGGCGTGGTCCCCAAAGATCTCGTCCATCTGCTCCAGCGTCTTGCCCTTGGTCTCGGGGACCAGGAAGAACGCCCACACGCCGGCGAGAAAACACCACGACCCGAAGAAGATGTAGACGCCGAACCCAATGTCCTCGATCATGGGCGGCGTCGCAACTCCGACCACAAAGTTGAACAGCCACACCGTTGCCGTGGACATGGCAACGCCCTTGGACCTCAGCGCGTTGGGGAACACTTCGGCGGGGAGGGCCCAGCCCAGCGGCGCATAGGATACTCCGTAGATGAGGATGAAGCAGAATGCCATTGCCACGGCGGCCCAGCCAGCTGCCGGGTTGGAGGCCCAGTCCTTGGAAAAGACTCCCACCAAGATAGCCATGATGCCCCAGGCCGTTGCTCCGCCAAAGCCTCCAAAGATGGCGAGCGGCCGTCTGCCCACCATGTCGATAATGACAAAGCAGATCGTCACCGCCACGAGCTGCAGCACGTTGAAGATGCCCGACATGATCAGCGCCATCTCGGATGTCTGGCCCAGTGACTCGAACAGCGTAGGGGCGTAGTAGATGAATGCATTGATGCCCGAGAGCTGCTGGAAGAAACACACGCCCACTCCGATGGCGGTCCGGCGCCACGACTTCTTGCGCAGGAGATCCATCCAGCCGAGGACCTCCAGCTTGAGGCCCTTGGCGCCAGGGTGTCTCTTCTGCTGGATGAGCTTCTGCAGGGCGACCTCGCTGAGGATGCCGGTATGTTCCTTCTGTACTCGGGAGTCGGTGGCTGGGAGGCGGCGAAGTCGTTCCAGGCTCCTGAGGGCGTCGTCCGGGCGGTCCACGAGGGCGAGCCACCGGGGGGAGTACGGGAAGAAGTGGATCCCGGCGCCGAGGATGGTGCTGCAGACCATCTGGAGGCCGAAGGGGAGGCGGAACGATATCTCGCCTTCCATGTGGCGGGTGGCGTAGGTGATCCAGAAGGAGACTACGACGCCGAGGACACACGAGACTGATTCGAGGACGAGGAGGGTGCCTCTGAGGTTTGGGGGTGCGATCTCGGAGATGTAGATTGGAGCGCCCTGTAGAGTCAGCATTGAAATTAAGGATATTGGGTTGCCCTCGTAAAGAATAGGGTAGCTCACCATGGCCAAGGTTCCCACGCCGATCCCACCAATCGTCCTCCCCGCCACCAACACCCCATACGACTTTGCAGCAGTCTGCATAATCGCACCGATGTTAAAAATCACAACCACAACCGTGAGAGCCTTCTTCCTCGAAATCCTATCCGCAAGCGTCGGCATGAAAAAGCACCCGAGAAAAGCCCCAAACTCAAGCATCCCCGTCATGAAGCCCTTCCCAAACGCCGTCTCCGCCTTGGGGAACACCGTGTGGAACTGGCTCATGACGTTGACGATGGAGATGACGCCCTGGTCGTAGCCAAAGGAGAAGCCGCCCATGGAGGCGAGAAAGGCAGCGCCAAAGACGTACGGCGAGGCGATGAGGCCGCGCACGCCGTTCTTGCCGTACGAGATGTCGTCTGTGAAGAGCACGGCGTGGGATTCGCCCTGGTCCTCGACGTTTTCTGCTTCAGGGTGGTCCTTTGTGGGGACCTTTCTAGCGTCTGGAAAGGTCATGATGGCCAATTAAGATAGAAATGGAGGGATGAGAAGTAGAGTGCTGCGAATGAGGCGATACAGAAATCCTGCAAGAGGAGGAGAGCATGCGACTTATATAGCTAATACGGGAGACCAGCACCAATATCGCCGGCTTCATCCCCGGCCAGTAACCTCGCGCCAAAACCTCCTGACAGCTTCGGGCAAAAGCAAGCAACCCCCATGGGGAAGGGGATGGAGATCATGATCCGGGGTAGTGGGCTTCACTCCACAATCTTGGGGAGTTGCCCTCACGGGCAAAAAATTGGAGGCGATGAATTGGGAAATGTTTTACGCTCGGTCAAAGTCCAACTCCGCACAAGCTTGGAGAAACGAGGTCTGCGTTTGGCGTAAAGACCGCTCGGTGTGCCCTGCGCTGAGGGAATTCAGGGACCTGGTCAGTACACGAGTCAGGTTTCAGTTAGACTGGTCGCTGGAGGAGTTTTCTGCTTTGGGATGCGTTGGCTTGGGCCGCGAGCTTTGACTGGACAAGCCAGGATATGTCCATGCGGCTTCCGGGGCTGGACTCTCGCCACGAACGGCTGGCGTCTCATTTCGTTTCGAGAAAAGCACGCGGTTTGAGGGCTTAACGCGAAACCGTGGGGAGATGGTTCATGCGTTTCTATGAGGGATAGAGTGATGGGCTTGGAAGTGGGCGGGAACAATTGCCTGACTGGGGATGTCATCATGGCTTGCAGGGGTAGAGGGGAAGCTAGCCTTATATGGAGGGAGAGGTCTTGGCAAGACCCGGCCCACATACGGGTAGTCCCCGCGGGGACTTTTTCTGTTCTTGGAGCTTCGTGGTTGAAGCTATTCAGGTTAGTGGGACCTGGGATGTTGGAGATTGCTTGTCGCATGCAAGTCATGGATACCCCAGGGTGGAATCTACAAACAAGTAACTGTCAACTCCCTTGTGCGCTCAACTGTGCCCTTGCAAAGCCTTATGGAAGAGTAATTTCCTCCGCAATGGAGGTTCAGCTGCTTTCTTCGGCATCAACTCCGTGCTACATATTAGTCACTAACAACCATGCGCGTCGCAAGTCATCGGAATTCTGGCAAGGCTCCGACTGGGACAAAAAATCACCCAGGTGGCATCCTTCTAAATTGTATTGATAAGACTGTGACATGCACCCTCATGCTCGGAATAGCACTACCCTAGACGCGGAGTCGTCACATCCACTCAACTTCCTGGCCAGCGGAACGGGTAGCTATTCTCTCGTCCTGCCAATGCCAGGGTTTACGCCCCAGGCACGCGCATCTTACGTCCTAATTCTGCTGCCACACGCCTGTGCCATTGACAATGACACTCGGCTGGAGACCAGGCGGGTTAGGCCTGGCCTCGATGACGACCCCGTTCCTCAGGGTCAGCTTGATCTTGTCGCTGATCTGGCCGCTGACCGACTGGTTCGCGGTCAGCGCGTCGGGGCTGTCGTACGTGAGGGTCGCCTCGTTGACGGTGAATGGCTGGATCGCGGGGTTAATGGTGACTGCAAAGGTGTATTGGATCTCGTCGATGACAAAGATGCCGGTGAGCTTGCTGGAGCTCTGGTGGATCAGTGTTCCAGGGGCAGAAGGCATTGTGATTGATTTGTGTAGGAGATGTGATGTTGGACTGTTGGTCTGTTAGCGTCCGTGTTGGTGAAAGGGGCCGGTGTTGGATTACTGTTCGTTGATGAGGATGTTTGATTGTTGATATTTGAATAGAAGTATTGGAAACCCAAAGTCTGGTGGTCTGGATGGACCAATTTATACCTCAGTGCAACATATCTACTCTCGCGTCGTCGAGGAGCCCAACCCTCGGATGACGCAAGCAGATCTCCAGTATCAATACCATGGATCAGTATCCGGGTACATATTGCGCAATGCTCGAGGGCATTCCGAGTGTTTACGCTTCGAGTTGAGGGGTTGTGGCGCGAATTCAAAACCATGCTGGCCGAGTCCGGTCAAGTCGCTGAAGATCACTCCCTTGCGGCTTGACGTGATGACGTTTCTGACGGGATCTTGTAATTTCAAGACATGTGGTTGCGGCATGGCATTGGCCCAGCCCCGGGGGCTGCTGAGTTTGTCGTGGTCTCACTCTGGGTAGAGTAAGATACGGTGTAGATCAAGCCAGGTAGAAGGAAGCGAATGGCCCGCGGTGATCTGCATTGTGGAAATTTAAAAATCACGTTTTTCTAATATGTAGGAATTCACAAGCTCCAGTAACCAAGAAAAGTCTCCGCTGGAAAAGAAGCTCAACGGGGAACCGGCCTCGTGGGACCAGAAGTTGGGGCTGATCGTCCTCGATACTTGGCAGAGGGGCAACCCAAGCTGAAGCAGACAACTGTAGCCCGGTTCAGATTATCAATAATGGGAATGCGAGTAGCAGGCTGTATGTATACCTGAGCCCATAGCTTCCGAGGTTGCAGATCATAGATGATCTTGAGCATCTCACAGAGGCACTAGCTACCTGACAGGAACAATCGGCCGTCCATCCCGGTATGGAAGCCTTACTGATTGGCTCTGTCCATCCCGCATAGGAGCCCCAGCATCACCGAGCAGGCGATCAGCTGAAGAGCTCCTTGACAATATTCTGATTTGGGCAGAGCAATATCTTGGCTTTCTGGCCTGGCTTTTTAGCTCAGCCATTTACATGTCGGGTCTCCTGATTTCGGAAATGCCTGTGTCAATCATGCGGGGGTCTCACCGTACACCGCATCCCGATGTCCTTGGCCGGCGACTGACGTATTTGGCGGCGCCGCCTGGGAGCCGCCAAGTTTGAAATGAATGTCTCAAAACAAAAACCCGATGTCTCGATAGCGCACGTTTGGAATTCATGGGTGCGTGTTTCCATGTGAATGGCTGAGGAACCAAAGATCAGCGATTGCGGGGAGACTATTGAAGTCAAGCCAGGCCATTGAGGTTGGATAAAGGGACCAAGGGAAAGGACAGTATACTTGATTAGCAATATGACATTCGCTCTGTGGCAAGCATCGTACAAAATCAATACCTATCGGGCATACCAGAGATCTTGAAAACATACATGCGTAACCTTTAGGCCTATAACGAAGAGTAGCTCTCAGCTTATCAAGTAAAGAAGCGACCTGGAGGGCAAGTCCACCATAGAAAAGAAATACATGGAAAGAGGCCGCCTAATTCTATCCTTAGTATCCTCTAAGACTTATTAATAATATCTAATGGGCTATAAGATAATATTATAATCTTTCAAGTATTTACCTATTTCTTTTATTCGGTTTAGGTGAATTTTCGCGGAATATATCTAAACAACGGGGCTTTCCAACACTGACAACTTGCTTGGGGGGGTCCATTTGGCAGTTCTGCTCGAAGCCAACGAATGAGATGGCGGGGTTATCAGGCAAGGTATACCACACATCCACAGTTACCAAGATGCGAGGACCACGGGTGTGGAGGGAACGGACGTGGGGGGAAAGACAGACTTGATTTCGATGCGCCGGAAGTCGTGCGGGCGGCTGCGAAGAAGCCACTGTTTCATCTCCCACAGCACCTCAGTGTCAGCGTCTCGGAGACGGACGTCAAGGGCAACGTTGACGGGCTGTTGATGAGCAGCTAGGACTGGCTCCGAGGCCAGGTGCCATGTGCCATGGTTAGGAGCCAGCATGATGGGCGTTCTGCCCTCCTCAGAGTTCTGGAGAAAGCATGGCATGACGTCGAGTTCGGGCACCCCCCGACCAAGTGCGTGGTTGCCGTGCGGCTGTAAAGCTGCGCCGTGGACAGGATCTGTCGATTTCCGATGGCGTGTTGCAGCTGCTGGACGAGGACGCTGGTGAAACTGGGAAGGCCAGTGCGGGTTGTTTCATGTTGGCCCAAGGCCGACGTGGCGACCAGTTCCTTGCGGTTTCCGATGGTACCCCCGGCGCACCCGCAACAGTCAAAGAGCAACAAGCCGTCGGCGGGGCACTGGTCTATCTGACTCTGGATTTTTTGAAAGTCGACTGATTGAAATGGGCTATTGATGTCGGTCCGGTGGTCAACTCGAGGTGTTCCATTGCATCCGATTGCAAGACCCGTTTGCCGTGGACGACATTGTCTTGTTGATGAGGAGAGAAAGAATGAAGCAGGGAAGAAGTGGAGGAGAGAATTTATACCTGGTGGGCTGGAGGTTGTGATTCACTGTCGATTTGACTTACCTGAGGCAGATATATATGTGGAATAGATGTATTTACCCAACGGCTATGTAGCAGGCAGTCTTTATATCGGGCCATAACTGCGTCCGGGGAAGAGCTGGCAACTCGATTATTCAATAGAACTTCCCCCCTCTCCAGGACGATACCCGGCGTACAAAGAGAAAGCATTGACTTCCAGACGGTAAGAAATATTCAAAGCTATGTCTCTAAAGGGAAGGCGATGCTTGGCTCGTCCACCACAGGCGTGCGTATTCCAGCCAACTCAATTCATCGTGTTGGCCTCGGAACCCAGCCCACTGGCGGCCCTTTCGCGTCATCCAGCTCCATATCCGGGTTGCCTTGTCGGATCTCGACCTCCTCGGCTTCAAGATGGAGACCACAAACCACCCACTCGGTATCAAGGCAAAATCTACATTCCATATCATGAAACCCCAGAGAAACTAGGGGATACGAGCACAAGTGCGCTGAGGAACCGCAAGCATGACTGCTTCGAGGACTGCCCCTTCTGCGAGCAGCTACAGCACGCGATGGGCACCGCAGCTCCATCCTCTCCACTTACTACACCTCTGGAGATGAACGTCTACCAAGGCAGGCAATAACGCAACTTCACAACTCGTTTCGGGCCACCTTGGGCCTAGTTGGTAGTCGCGCGCCTTCGCATAGGCTACAGGTCATGCCGCACTTTCACTCTGCTGGATTCTCATGGTAGCGGGTTACCTCCAGGCTTTCGTCAAGGGAGTTCTTCCGGCTGCGGATGCCGGCTGGGGTATTTCGACTCTGGCAGAGCCTCTTGTCTTGGACTGGCCGAGTTAGAGTGACGTCCCGGGAATCCGGAACTTTGTCGACTATACGGGCTGAGGAGTGGCGGCCTTTAGAATTCCTCCCGCTGCTGAGAGATCTAGACTCTCAACCTACGTGCCATCTAGGCGACTCTATCGCACTGCCATGACGGGGAGTTCCTCACGGAAACTCTATCATCTCATGCAAACAAGGCCGGCGACGACAGCCAGGGCGAGGGTTGCAAAGGGTGTCCTGGACGACTGATCCTGCCACAAGAGCTTTTACCGTTTTTTTGGGGGCTTGAAGTGGAGAGGGGAGGGTTCATTGCGGTTTGTCTGTCGCGGCCTAGTAGAGAAGATGAGATGGTGTTTATTACTAGACCAAGAGCGAAAATGAGTATCCTGAATAGAGATCCTGCGTTGGAACTGTCATTGTCATCTCCTTCAACTTCACCAACACTACGAACGCAGCATCAGACGCGGCTGATAATGGATTTAAACTTTGGTGCCCCTGTACCTCGGCATCTAGATGAGCAGCCCTAACTACTGGTTCTGTCATAGGGCCCAGTCAAAGTTCTCCCGTCTCCCGGAAATTAACTAGTGATGAGAAAGCACCCCAGACGATGAGCATTTCACCAAGCTTGACGGACACAAGTACGGGGAGACGGACAATCCGAAATTCCACATATCAAAAAATAGTCAAAAATCGCCCGCACCGCTCTCCGTGGCTTAAACTAACTTTCTCGTCGTGATCGCAAGGCGGGCGTTATCACGGCACACGGCCGTCATGTCAGGGCCACCGTCCCGCGTGCACGGCCTAGACTACCAAAGGCATGGCCGTGGCTTGAAGCGGAGGGATCGCGCGTCCCAGCAACCCAGTTAACCCCGGGAGGTGACGGCCCGGATTGCAGCGTGGCGTCAGGGCCGATCGCCACTAGCAGCGATCACAGGGGTCTCCATTGGCCGCGTGGCAGCGGCAGACATCCCTAGCATTCCAGCTAGCTTCAGTGATGGTAGGGAGGCTGACGGAGCTTCCCATGGTTATTCCCTGCTTCTTCCCCC
>JAVIXY010000164.1:52785-78953 GCA_033030565.1 Fusarium nematophilum
CCCCCCCCCCCCCCCTTTATTATATCTGCCGCGCCCCGCTTGGCACGGGCATCCCTCTCATCTCTTTTTAAGCAAAAGGTGCGTTCGTTCTTTTAACCAAGCATCTTGATGACTTGCCGTGTTGGATTTTGCCTGCACGCGACGCTCGGCCATTGTATCCCTCAAGTCCAAGGGTGATGGTTCTGCCAGTGCCGTCAGGGGCAGCAGTCCTGGTAAGTTCCCCCTTGGTACCGGACGTCCAAAGGGGCATTGTTCTGACCGTCCAGGGCACGAGCTATACCCTGATCACCCTAGCGGCCATCGTCATCGCGGCCAGGATCTATCTCCGGCTCAAGATCCAGAGGCAGAAACTCCTCGCGAGCGACGTGCTCATGATTCTGGCATGGTGCTCGGCTTTCACGACAGCCTCGTTCGACATTGTGTTCATGGCCTACGGAATTCTCAAGCCCGAAATTAATATCGACCTCATGAACTGGGATCCTCCAGATGTGGAAACTCTCGAGCACATATTCAAGGTAAGGCATCCCTTTATTTTATAGAAGAGCTAATTCTCATGGCGGGAAAGGTATCCTGGGCTGGCGACATTCCATTCTACATGACCTTCTGGCTGTGCAAGGCATCCCTACTTGCAACATATCTCCAGGTGTTTCCTATCTTCATGGTCAAGCGACGGATAGCCCTCTGGGCGACCATCGCCTATGCCGTCTTGGCGTGCTTGACTACGCTGGGGATGCAGCTGTTCTCCTGTCTTCCTCTTGAGAGACACTGGTGCGTCTTCGCCTTGTGAGCTCTGTCAATACCTCACTAACATCTGATTAAGGAACGTCACCAAGCCGCTTCCAGAATGCGACTACCATTGGTACGCACGGCAGTTCCAGATTGCCTGGTCGCTGCACTGCTTCGGCAGTCTTCTTGGTAAGTTGCCATCCCCTGGCATATACTGCTCTATAGGGGGTTAGTAAATGGCTTGTGAAGCCCGTCCGTTGACCAACATTTCAGTGTTTTCCCTGCCATTCTCAATCCTTTACAAGCTCGAGCTGAAGAGAAAGACCAAGATTGCCGTCTACAGCGTCTTCTTGCTCGGCCTCGTCGATATCTCTTTCACGTTGACGCGGTTCTTAAACGTCCAGCTTAATCATACGGGCAATTCCAGATCCTTCACCATGATCGGTAGGTTACTGCAAGTTGTAAATTCCGGCTTCGCTAACATATTTCGACAGAGCTATGGAGTGGTCTGGATGCCTACATGGGTCTCATCGTTACATGTCTCCCCTCTCTGCGTCCGTTTCTCCGCCACGACTTCCGGGCGTCTGACAGGAACGCCAAGGACAGCTCCGGTAAACAGGATAGGTCTGATGGGTCGCGGAGGCGTGCCCAGAACGGATTCGACGACATTGAGGATATCACATTTTCGACGACTCTTGGTGGGCTTACGACCCAGGGTTCTAGGCATTCTGGAGAGTTTGAACATGGCGAGAGGTGGAATCCTGAGAGGAAGAGTAACCGGAGTGATGTGGAGCTTGTTGACCTTGACATGAGGAGAGAAATGGGAACATCTTGATCAAGAACTTGTGAGGTTCAATGCCTTCTGTTCTGCCTGGTTGCTTTTGTCGGGCCCTTTGATTGAGTCGGCCTAGTAGTTCCTCCTTTTCCTGGCCTGGTACTAGTCCAGCCACGCTCTGCGGATCGTAACTCCGCAAGCCAGCCATGTGCCGAGTGGGAAATGAATCTAGGGGGGGATGCCTGCTGCTTCTCTTAATTGGACAAAGGCGACTAGGGATGTAAGCAGTTTGCATTAGCGTCAGATTGTTGCATCCACACAACGACCAGGATCGATTCAGGAACCTTGCATTGGCCGTGGCGGACGTTAAGCTCGAGAGATCGAATGGTGTTACATGACGGGTGATAGCTCTTATTGGGTACGTAGGGGTTCGCCGTCCTGGCACCGTCCTTACCCGCTCAGAGCCACTTGATGAGGCTGGTCATGGTAGCGGCGGAGAAGGTCGGCCGTCCCTGAACCCCTGCCGACAGACCGCATTACCCCAACATGTTGCAGCACAGGTCCCGTCAATCAACATGTCTAGAATCTTAGCCTACAGTCCAGAAGCACATATTAGGAGCCTTCAGTCGCGGAAGTGGGGGTCGTTCAATATCGAGAGACTCCATCAAGCTGGGTTATTCATATAAAATCGGAATGACAAAGACAAGGACAACTTCAATCCTACTTAGCCATCAAATGCATTCGGAGCAACAATGGTAACGCTTCTCCAACGAGTCGTCTCCTCAGCATTCTTTATAGCATCATACACCCCCTCCAGCCCAAACTTCTTGATCTGCACGCCACTGTCCGGCCCGAGATTGATCCTCCCATCCTCAATCATACGGATAACGCGCTCCATAGACTCGCGGTTGCACATCCACGAACCCTCCACCCTGAGCTTCTTCAGAATCATCGAGATGTAGGAAACCTCAACCGTGCCAAACGCCCCTCCGCTCAGGACGATGCGTCCACCTCGTTTCAGCGCACGCTCAGCAGCCGGCAGGTAAGGCGCGCTCGGGACTCCGCCGGGGGACCAGTCATTGTAGATGTCCGCTCCCTCGCCTCGCGGCGTGGCTGCGATGATCTCTGCAGCATCGGTGTCCACGTCGCCTGTCATGACAACGGTGGCGAGCCGAGGGTTCTTGAGCCTGCTCTTCAAGTCGGCCAACCTCTCTGCGTCTCGTCCGAGGGCGATGACATTCGCGCCGACTGCAAGAGCAACCTCAACTGCGTTGCCTCCATATGTGCCACCGGATGGGCCGATGATGACCGTATCCGAGACCTTGATATCGCCAGCCTCAAACACTGCGCCAGCCGCTACAGACAAGCCCGAGATGGACACAAGGTTGATGGGGTCAATACCCAGCTCTTTGATACGCCGCTCGTCGATCGGAAAGACATTTTCAAGAGGCGCCCGCTGGTACTGCTGGAACGAGCCGTCGCGGAAGTCACCCTCAGCCAGCCTATCTGTGTTCGGCCCAGGAAGGCCCTTGATGTGGCCCATCAGGAGAAAGGTATTCGGGTCATCGCGGCCGAGAAGCGCCGTGCTGACGTACACCAAGTCTCCCTCGTTGATCTTGACGGCGCCGCTGCCGACCTTGTAGACTCGGCCGAGGGCGCCAGGGTTGGGTACGAACGGCGGGTTGATCCTGGGTGCTGGGATGGTTCCATCGTAAAAGGTCTGTAGGTAGCGGGCGAGCGGTGCGGCAAAGACTTTGACGACGACGCTGCCTGGGATGGCCTCTGGGATGGGCCTGTTGTCGACGATGGATACGGGTTTGCCGAACTCCTCGAGCACGACGGCTCGTTGGGTTGAAGGGTTGGTCATACTGGGTTGAACTAACGGTTGGGGTATATGAGGAATGCTGTAGAGCTCAAGAGGGCTGTCAGAAGAGTACTCGATGGAAACAAGTACATCCGCTGGACCATTTATAGAACCTACACCCAGCTCACGGCCTCCGAACGGCGGAGCTAATCCAGAGACACGATTAGCCATAGCTAATTAAGATTTGACAATACATAGGTAATGACAAACTCCGCTTTGATGTGCGTATAGTATTTGTAAACTCCGCCCTGACGAACCTTCGGCTCGGGGTCAAGTATGTGTCCGACCCGACCCCAGCTAACCACCGTCGTAGTTTCACCTTTTCCACGTCTAGGTATCTCCGTTTTGTGATTAATACTTGCCCGTGGACTACTGACGAGGACAGACCCGAAACTGGGCCTCTGGTCATCTACGGTGCTGGGACAGCCATTGATTCTTTAGCAGTGCAGCTAGCTCGGAAGAGCGGTGTGCATCCTATTATCGCCGTGGTTGGAGAGTCCAAGGACTATGTTGAAACCCTCGTCAACCGGACCAAGGGTGACTTGGTTCTTGATTACCGTGTCGGACCTGAGAAGCTGGTGGCTGAAATCAAGAAGGTCCTGGTTCGAAGACCTCTTTTTTCTGCCTTTGACGCAGTGGGAGAGAATCGCAGCGACAAGATTGTCGGCGCGCTGCTCCAGCCGCAGAACGCTCCCCTCACCATCACGATACCAAACGACAGGACCAAGATCTCCGAGACCCACGGGGTCCCTTTTCTATCGCAGTTTCCGCTGCCGGCAATGAAGAGCGTGCCCGAGAGCGTGGAGTCGTTTTGGACGGCCCTCGGTGCGCTGTTTGGAGGATACAAGGAGTTTGCTTACATCTTCTCCTGGTGCCTGGCCCTCGGGCTCAAGGACGGCTGGCTGAAGCCGCATCGGCACGAGCTGGTTTATAGGGGGCTGGATGGAATTGCGGTTGGTCTTGGAAAGTTGTAGGAGAGTAAGGCGCACGGCATCAAGTACGTCTTTCGAATTGCAGACACCAAGGGGTTGGAGCTGTGATGAGGACCTTTTCGCATTTAAGTGCAGGGGAAGGCTTGCGTGCTGCAGCGTTACAGCGTGCATTCAGGGATCTTCACAAGGCCTAAAGGATCTGGAGACCTATCATTCTGTCTAAAGAACGATCAACTGTAATAGAATGTGGTGTGGAAAATATAGAGTGACAGTCGGAATGATCCGGACACCACCCAAGTAAGCTATCATGACTAATTGCTAAAGATAAGAGCCGCCGACCATATCTATAGGAAGGCGCGCAACGCTGTCGGAAACCTGTGACCATGCCTCTGTAGTATCAATCAACTACTCACCGCTCAGAGACGTGCAAGTTTGTTGATACATTCCACCCCTGCTCTTCTGCCAGCTGAAGGCCGGTAACCGGGCGTCCCTCGTCACCATGGCCCTCTTGATGACAAACACGATCGCTTTCGTCAAGGATTATGGGAATGTGCAATCAGATGAGAAACGGATGGTTCCCGGGGGAAAGAACTCTCACACGGCGGATGGTAAGTTGACGGATATCCCGTGAACCAGCTGAAGGCTTGGCACGGGTGTTCCGTTCAAACCCTGCCTTCCGGAGCCATCCATCTCCACTTGCGGCGGCCGACGTGAGAACAAACTCTCCTTGCATGTTCCGCTCCCTCCACTCACTGCCGGACTCCATAGATGCAGGACCAATAAGCTGGACATGATCAGTGGCATGGCGTGACCTCCAGTGTGAGACCCGTCCTGTCATTTCTAGACGTAGGTCTCGTTGTCTCATCCCCTCCCCCAAAGGACCGACCCGATCTGTTCCACGCCGCTTATAAATATCCAGATGGCGGATTCGCCCATAATGCTCCTTTAGGTAGCATTGGCCGATACGAATATCTCGGGCCAGATCAGGTAGGCCAGGTTTCGCATTCAAAACCCCCGAGTCAAGAAGCGCACAGAAGCTTTATAATCATCTGCTTGGTAATATAGCCTTAGCAGTTCCAATTCTGGGGCTCATATTTTACAGGTATTTATTCGTGGGAAGCTCACCTTCATCCTATACCCTCACCAGCATAGTCAACTTTCATGTCGACCCTCCTCCGTTGTCTCACTAGAACCCATCAACTCTACAACATCTCAGCTCTCTTCTCTTCCACTTCACCCATCATGGCACCCAAGGTCCTCATCGTCCTCACCAGCAAGGGCTTCATGAGCAAGAAGTCCAAGGACCAGCTGAGTGCCGCCGAGCTGGCGGATGTCAAGCCTACTGGCTGGTATCTCGTAAGCTCACTCCACCTCCCCAGACATCCAGATAGCTGACAACCCTTGCAGCCCGAGTTTGCCCGTCCTTTCTACGCACTCACCGGTAAGGAGACCGATGGGAAGAAGTTGAATCCTCCCCGGGCCGAAATCACCGTTGCATCCCCCAACGGCGGCGAGGCCCCCATCGACCAAAAGTCCGTCGACAACTTCAAGGACGAGGACTCTGTCAACTTTTACAACACCGAAAAGAGCCTCTGGACAGAGACCCAGCCCTTGGAGAAGTTCGTCGGCCGGGCTTCCGAGTTTGACGCCATCTTCTACCCTGGTGGCCACGGACCCATGTTCGACCTCGTCGACGACGAAAACTCGCAGAAGCTCATTGCCGAGTTCTACGAGGCCGGAAAAACCGTTGCGGCCGTGTGCCACGGTCCTGTGGTCCTCGTCAACGTCAAGGTTGGCGGTAAGCCTCTGATTCAGGGACGCCAGGTCACCGGCTTCAGCAACGAGGAGGAGGATATCATCGGTCTCACCTCTGTGATGCCTGCGCTTCTTGAGGATGATATCAAGAAGAATGGCGGCGTCTATGTCAAGGCCGATAAGCCTTGGGCTGAAAAGGTTGTGGTCGATGGACAGCTGATTACCGGCCAGAATCCGTCGTCGGCTGCAGCAGTTGGACAGGCCCTCGCAAAGGCTCTCGGTAAGCAGACCTCCTGTGCGCTCTAGGATGACTACTAACGAATTTAAGGCCTCTGAGTATACGGCAACAGGATGGGTTGAATGGCAATGGGGGTCGTGTGAAGCCTTTCCCTAAAACCCTGAATCAGAGATTATGATCACCCATGTCAAGATGCTTCACGAATGGGGGATTAATAAGAACCAAGGAACTAGCTCAAATCGATATCCCAGCTAGCTCAGATACGCAGTTTTGCCATACAGGGACATTTTGAATGGTTATATGTTCAATCCTTCAATATTGAGCGATGAATCCACTCCCGTTGATATTCATAGTATATAGGGTTATCATTGACCGGGGACCAACGTGCTGGTTAGGGTATCACTCTAGGCCAATCTACTCGTACACTTCCCCTTCCCCATGGATTGTATCATCGGCAACGGTGGCCAAAAAGAAAGAGCCCGTTAACAAAAGAAACGTCTCGACGCGGGCATGATTCGAACATGCGCTCCCGAAGGAAATAGATTTCTAGTCTATCGCGATAACCACTCCGCCACCGCGCCTATACTTAGAGGGCGTCGCTATTGCAGCTCATATTCGCTGGCAGCGGATCCTGTCTCGGTGCGTTGAGACTTCGTATCCAGATCAGTGAGTAACAAGGTGATGAGCAGAGCGCAGAGACCCGTCATCGATGCTGTTGCAAACACGTTTTCTTGTTCAGCTCTCTTCTAGTCGCAACTCTACCATCCGGTCCATCTCGATGATCGTCGACCATAATCCGTCGTCTGGAGCCACTCTTATAGATACAAATCTCCATTCCTGTAGTGCCATTGATTCCTCACTCCATCAAGGGGGGGTGGGGTCGGGATACGGATCGAACTGTGTGGTATATCAAAGTCGTAAACTGAACTCATCTTGCGAATAGTTTGCGCCAAAGGTTCCGGGAGGCACGTCGGTCCAGCAAACATCCAGGTTCTGTCGGTGCCTGGGATCTTGGCTGGAGCGCCAAATCCAACCTGTGAGGGCTGGACGAGGTTTGGGAGTGAGCTGATGGCCTTGTCCGCCAGTACAAGACTATCCTGTTCGGGAAGCCCATACAGGCTCGCGAGTTCTTCTGCCAGGCGCTCGGCGTCCCGCAAGTCCTGACGGCCCAGCAGAAGCGCAGTGTTCGCGGGCTGCTTGCCTTTGTTGGCTCGCTCGATCTTGAAGTCGACGTCAAATAGCTGGATGTGCTTGTATCGAGCAATCTCGTCTTCTGGACTTGGCTGCCCAGGTGGTTTGGGTCTTGGGGGATGAGCAGCTGCGGTCGACTTGGCACCGCGTTTTCGGTTCTCGTCTATTTGAATGCTTTGGATTTCCTCCACTCGTCTATAAGTCAACAGGCAGACACGACTATACCACGTGTCAGATAAGGGTGTCTGTCACACTCGAGCTAGTAACATACCATTGTACTTCGCCTGTTGACAAGTCAGAGCTTGCAAGGCCACAAGATGGACAGTTTGTGCAGCTTTCATTTCTTCTTCGGAATACCATGCTCATTTTGAGAACCTGATTAGGCTATGCCGGGACGTCAGCGACCTGATCTGGGCTATACTGCGTACGTACCTTGATGTTTGAATGCCAGGGTTTGGAGAGATCTAGCCGCCGCCCACTCCTTTGATCCTCGAGAAACCATTCGCCACGGTCTATCTTCCTGGTTCCCAGGTCCTTAAACCAGGACTTGAGGCAATGGATGAACAGCTAAGAGAGGAATATCAGCTCTTTTGCCCTTATGTCGAGAGACATGGGCAGAATACTTGCCTCTTTTGAGTTGATTGTTTCCAAGAAAAAGGGCAAGTTATACCCTCGAGCGTCAGTGAACCAGATTGGACTGAATGGCATTTGCGCACAGAGTTTGCTTTTCCCTTGGGGGGCGAGACACATTAACTCCAGCTGTGGGCTTTGAATTGACATGGTACCGGTCTGGACTTGTGTAGCTTCTAGTCGCAAGTGCTTTTGTTAGAATAGCAGAACCATAATTGATGAATGGACTTGCCTTTCTGGCCCTCGTCCGTACCAATGAGTGCTTCCAACAAAGCCTTCATTGTGGCTGCTGCTGTAGCAGCCGCATAGTCTTGCCACTGTTTGTGCTTATGACTATCTGCATAGTCGCACACGCCCTTGATGACAATGCAGGGAATGTCGTCCCATACGCCAGCGCCCTCCATCTCAAAGGCTATAACTCCCTCCTCCTTTGCAAGTCTATCCCGGTCCTCCCCCGACTTCATGACCGTATCCCCAGAGGCAACCGGTCCAATGAAGATGGCTGGATCCATGGCTTGGGGGTCGTCCTGTTCTGACCTCGAAACGAGATGCGCCTCGTCACAACCGCACTCTCGACATGATGCTTTGAGTGCAGCCTCACAAGTGCGGTTCTCGCTGCAGCAGGTGACATTGGGGCCTCGGTGTTGATGCCGGTAGTCCGCTTTGAAGAGTTTGTCGTTGACGCGTCCCGGATACTTGTACCTGTCGAGTTGCCGTTGACTGCGCGGACGCTCGGCATGAGCTGCTTGTAGATCTCGCAGCAAGTCCGCAGTCCTCAGCTCTAAATCTTCTCGATGCCGGCTTGTCTCAAGACTCCGCAGGAAACAACGAAGATCCTTGTTCAACCTCCCCAGGCTGTCTTGAACTGACGTCTTGCGCAGGAATACACCACCCGGGTATCTCCGACCAAGATCAAACTGGACGAGAGCGTTGCTGATGACGACGTCTCCCAGCTGGATCCTGTCATCTGGTCCTGGAACCCCTCCGCAGACGCCGACGAGAAGGGCGAGGCGCAGATTCGTGTACGTGGCTTTGAGAGAAGAGGCGGCCGAGGCGGCGTGGACTTTGCCCATGCCGGGCAGAAGGACGAGGACAACGTCATGCTTGCCGATGCGACCGTTTGTGTAGTGGTTGGGGCCTCCAGCGGCCTTGTGGTATTCGTTGGGGAAGAATTCGTCCAACAGGAGGTGGACAGCGTCTGCTTCTAGGGGTAGCGCGCAGATGATGGCCATCTCGAACTGATCGCGCCCAACCGGTCGGGCATCCATGCTGACCAGAGGCGGATCTTGAGTTACCGCATTCCTTGAAGGCCAGGCCAGTTATTCGGTAAGGGCTGGTGAAATCCCTTGTAATGCTTCTCTACCACCTCCGACGTGATTATTTGCAAGTCACTGCGCAAAATGGAGATGTGAGGTGCAGAAACCCGCGACGTGGCCAGCGTCGAAGTGGCGAGGCTGGCGAGCTGAGCCGCAAGGGACATGAGGGCCAATCAAGACCCAGCGTTGAATCGCTCATGCTGAGTGGCTGCGAGCCTTTGGCCGAAGGAATCGTGCTTGAGTTTTGGTTTGGGGGCTATGTGTGAGGCTATGCGGTTTTGTATTCAGTCTCAAATATCTTGCTCCCTCGTAATATTACGTCACACCAGTATCAGTCTTTCCTACATAAGCCCCCTTTTCCTGTCTCTTTCATCCAGTCTCTCTTATCCAGTCTCTTTGTTTCCACCCCGTCGCAAAGTAGGCAGACAGTTGTATCAACCAACTCAAGCCAGACTGTCCTATAAATCCACTCTGACGGCATTCCCAGCTCCTCAAGAAACATTCCCGCTCCATGACGAAACTAACAACGTCCAGCATCCGGGCTCGCCTATCTGGCTGTCTAAACGAGTCCGGCGAGGCCCTCGTTCGACATATATGTGCCGACTCGGGGACCCCAGGGCTCGCGATCGGGGTGTTCGATCAACACGGGATAGCGCTTGAAAAGTATGTCGGTCACCGCGATACCAGCAGGCAACTCGCCCCGGATGGCGACACCGTTTTCAACCTCGGGTCCATGTGCAAGGGCTTCACTGCGCTGGCGGCTGCGTGCCTCGTTTCGGACGGAAGGCTTCGCTGGGACGACACGATCGATACCTTTCTCGACGACCTGCGTGGGACGGAGAACGGGAAATTCACAGTTCGGGACTTGCTGAGCCATCGCACTGGGCTGTGCCGGTCGGACGCCTTGTTCGTCGGGTCAGACAACAGGCTGCTTCTCACCAAGGCTCAAGGCACCGACGTCTTCGCCTCTCTTGATGCAAGCCGCCCTCCACGCCAGGACTTTATCTATAATAATTTCGGATACCATGCCGTGGGGTGTGTCATCGAAAAAGCTTCATTGATGAGTTACGGCGAGTTCCTCCAGCAGCGCATCTTTGACCCGCTGAAGATGCACCGGACTTTCACAACGCTCCCGCCAAAGTCGGACGACAATGTTGCTCAGGCGTATGTTCCATACCACGACATGCGACTTTGAAAAGTTCCAGCTCCTCGCATCTCCAGCGACACCGTCGCCTTTGCAGCGGGCTGTATCCGGAGTTGCATGCGCGATCTCCTCATCTTCTACCGCGCTCTCTTGCATAGGTTCACGGGATTTGCATCCCAGTCTCTTTCCGAGACGCTAAACATCGTCCCAGACGACATCTTTGAAGCAACAATACCTCTCCGCGTCCCCAACTCCCTCCGTGAGCAGTCCTACGGGATGGGATGGGCACGAACCCAGTTGCCCAACCAAATGAGCGAGATCTGCGGCAACTCCGGCCTCTTGGATTCCTACCCCACGATTGGCGATGCGGCGAACGCGCCGTTAGTTTTCCACCACGGCGGTAATAACCTCGGGTGCTCGTCTGCAGTGTACTTGATCCCGGAGTTGGAGACGGGGACTGTTGTGCTTGGCAATGCCTTGGGACATTGCGACGCGACGGACTGGGTTGCGCAGGTGTTGACCGAGGTGTGCCTTTATGGGATTGTCAGTACCCCTTTTCGGGAGTATGTCGCTGCGGCGGCTCAAAAAGGACGCTCCGCTATGGAACGCGTACAGGCGATATTGGACAGGGAGAAGGGGCCCAGTGACCCCCCTGGAAACCTAGAGCGGTACACGGGATGTTTCTGGCACAAGACGCGCCAGTTTCACATTTTGGTGGCGCTCGTCACTAATAAGGGAAGAAGTGAGCTGAGGATGTCGCTCCAGGGGCGAGATGATGAGACGTATACACTGCGTCACTATCATAAAGACACTTTTGTTTTCAACGAGACGTTTGGTCAAGTTGTTGATCGCGGGCAGTGGTGTAGGCCGTACTGGTTCTACAAAATCGAGTTTCTCTTAGGGAAGGGAGGAGTTGAGGCACTTCGCTGGAGGATAGATGACACGGAGGAACAGGGGCAGGTTTTCAAGAGGGATGGCTGAATTTGTATGCTGGGCATTCACGGGGAAATAGCACCGTTGGCTCCGATCTCTATGCTGGTACACTACGAGATTGTCAAAGTCACTGGTCCTCCGTATCCTTCTTGTGATTTAAGAGACCGCTTCCTATGGAGCGTCGGGGTAGCGACCCCAAGATCGGGCTTCAACTTGTCGTCACTTCCCCGACCCCTTTCCCGGGGCCCAGGATGTTGCAAATCGGCTACTAAGTAATAGCCGACAACAAGTTACCGATCCTACTAACCGGGACAACACCCCATGAACGTTGGCCGAGTCAGGGTCCGAGAACACCCCACAAGCAGGAGGGCCCAGGATATTCTTCATCACCAGACTACCTATGACATGATGACAGCCTCAGCGATCCCCTGTCAAGCAACTAGTTCCATGAGCTCTGCAATTGTATGCTTCTCCAGGTCATACACAACCTCCCTTATTCTCTCCGCCCTCTCTCGACCAACTGCCTGATCCACCAACTCAAAATACTTTGCCTCAACCCATTCAATACTGTAGGGCCGTTCGGCTTCACCCAACGGATACGGGATGCTGAGCTGTGCCTCCTCCCCATCCACATACCGGATATGCATCCGAGATCCGAACCTAGTCACCGAAGAGCCCTCGACACACACAATCTTCTCAGACAGACGGTATATGGCTTCGTCGTGGAGGCGCTCGTAGCACCGCACCCCGGTTTCGGACCCGTAGAGCCACGCGTGTGCCAGCTGGAAGTAGGCGGAGAACTGCGCATCGACCGTGTTCTTGGGGTGCAGCTTATTCGGGACGCGGGCGCCAACGACGATGTGGTTCTCTGGGCTCAACGACACGGTGATCTGCTGGATTTCGCGCTTCTCGGACGAAGCCGCTCCATGTCTTCCGTGCTCGCCAGCCCTCTCGATGATGCCGTGCGTCATTCGGCACGCGGGATACGGCTTCAGGGCAGTCTCCAGGAATGTCCAGTGTACTCCGAGATCCCGTGTGAGCGCCGACATGTCGTAGCTGCCCTTTGGGCTATAGGCATGCAGAAACCCGAGCCGGCCTTCAATGGGCTCAGTTGCCCCGACGACACCGGCTTCTGCGAGAGAGACACAGATGAAGGCGTCGTGCACCGCAAAGCCAGGGTGCAGACGCTTATTCCAGTTCCCGTTGTCCAGGTACTGCATAGACCCGGCGGCCTTGGAGACAGCCAGCCCAAAGGCGTCCTCTATCACTTGCTGAGGAAGCCGACGGAGCACGCAGAGGATGGCGACGGCCCCGAAGATGCCGCAGGTCCCGGTGTTGTGAAATCCTCTGGCGTAGGCGGCATTACCCAGCTCGCGACCCAGGCGGCAGATGATTTCATATCCAACCGCCACGGCAAGCATGAATCGCTCGCTGTCAACCTTGTCGGCCCCTTGCAGCTCTGCCTCGGTGAGCCCAGCAGATATGGCAGCCACGCCGGCGTGGAGGGCTCCTGGAGCGTAGGTATCGTCAAAGTCCAGGGAGTGACCGAGGGTAGCGTTCAGAAGCGCCGCATACTGCGGTGTGAACACACTGCCATTCAAGATGACGGTGCTGGAGCCGCCGGTTGCTCCTACGGCAAGAATGCCTCGGCAAGTAGCTTGGTGACAGGGATGTCAGTTGTGGGCGAATCTGTTGATCTTGACATGGTTGGGGGCACTGGAGTGAACGTGATAGTTGTAGTGAGAAGTGAGGAGCTGAAGACTCAGAGGATTTGCCTATACTCAGCAGGCCATAGAAGATGTCCATTATATCCCTTATCCCTGTGTTTATTTACCCCGCAATGCCTCCCTCAGCATTCTGCAGTGTCGGAGTCTTGGGAAGAAGCGATGTTTGATCCACTCGAGAGCCCCAACTGGCCTTCTTTCGGGCTCGGGGTAGTTAAGACGGTGGTCGTGATCCAGCCATCCGCGGCTTGGATCATAGAGACCGGCCACGCTTAGATATGATAACGCCGACTGGATGAGTTGTGTATATTTGGCTGTTCTGCTCTTAGACCCTGCGACCCAACGGTGTCAAGTAACCATCACTTACGATCCCTTAGCCCACCAACCAACCGGGCCGCGTTATTCTCACAGAATCAACTAGTTAAAGCAATGGTATCTACGGCGCGCACCTTCGATCTGCAGCTGCAGGATCCTACCCTGTTCAAGCAGTCCTCGTTTGTGAATGGCGAGTGGGTGGAATCCCTCTCGGGAGCCCGGTTCGACATTGTCGGTGAGTCTACGACAACCCAGCGAAATTAATCATCTCGGTCACCCAACTAATCCCTATCCCCCTGCTTCCCTAAGATCCCGGCACAGCATCCGTCATTGCGACCTGCCCCGCCAACGATGTCGAAGACGTCGACGCTGCCGTTCAGGCTTCGTCCACGGCCTTCCAAAAGATATCGTCTGACCACGCCGCGACAACGCGCTCAGCTTCTTCTACGCTGGCACGAGTTGATCACTGCCGCGAAGAACGACATCGCGCGCCTGGTTACCCTCGAGACGGGCAAGCCACGCGCCGAGGCTGTGGGGGAACTGGACTACGCTCTCGGCTTCACCTGGTGGTTCGCAGGGGAAGCCGACCGTGTACAGGGGACAACCTGCCAGGCTTCCGCTGCCGACCGGCGGATCTTCACCATCAAGCAGCCGATCGGCGCTGCGGTGGCCTTGGTGCCGTGGAACTTCCCCGTTGCCATGGTGCTTCGCAAAGCCAGCGCTGCACTCGCTGCCGGATGCGCCATGATCATCAAGCCGTCTCCCGAAACGCCTCTCAGCATCCTAGCGCTGGCCGAGCTGGCCGTCCGCGCGGGATTTGACAGCTCCGCTCTCACCGTCTTGACCACGGACTTGGTGCGCACCCCCAGGCTCAGCGAAGCCCTCTGCAAGCACCCCCTCGTGAGCAAGGTTACATTCACAGGCAGCACCCGCGTCGGCAAGCTCACCGCGTCGCACTGCAGCGAGGGGCTCAAGAAGCTCACCCTCGAGCTCGGCGGGAACTGCCCCTACATCGTCTTCGCCGATGCCGACCTGGACGAGGCTGTCAGGACGTTGGCTGTTTTCAAATGGCGGCATGCCGGCCAAGCCTGCATCACTGCCAACCGGGTCTACGTGCAGGGTCCGGTATACGACGAGTTCCAGAGGCTCTTTGTGGAGGAGACTCGGAAGCTGAAGCTCGGCCACGGAGCGGTCGAGGGCACGACCATCGGCCCCCTGACCACCCCTTCGGGCGTCGAAAAAGTCGAGGCCCAGGTGGCCGATGCGCTCTCCAAGGGCGGCCGGTTGATCTTGGGCGGCCACAGGCCCGTGGGCAACAAACTGGCGGCGGGGTATTTCTACCCGCCTACCATCATTGCTGAGGCGAATACCGAGATGCTTGTCGCCAGAGAAGAGACCTTTGGGCCGCTGTGTGCCTTGTTCCGCTTCGAGACGGAGCAAGAGGTTGTCAAGTTGGCCAACGACACGAGCATGGGCCTCGCATCGTATGCTTTTACTCGGGACATTAGTCGGATGTGGAGACTGTTTGAGAGCCTCGAAGCCGGTATGGTAGGGATGAATACTGGTATGTGGCTTTTTTCATCAAGTTTTGGTACATTATTTTTCTAATCTGTATAGGGAACCAATCGGCAGCAGAGTCGCCATTCGGTGGAATCAAGCAGTCCGGCTATGGGAAGGAGTCTGGAAAGGACGTTGCCATTGATGAATACCTGGTTACTAAAACGGGGACACTGACCGTCAGCAACGTGTAGGGGAATGGATGTATCTAGTGCAGCAGTCACCAGAGGCCGAAATACAATTCTGTTGCCATAAAAAGGGGCCTCTTTTGGCTCATTGAGCTCACGCTGGGGTTATATAAGTTGGCTGCCAAAGCTGGTTTTTGTTCAGTCCCACACTCTTCAGTCTGGAGAAACCTCAGCTGGCATAAAGAGTTGGTTGGATATTTAATTATTGGCAACTCAGATCTTGAGAGTAGAGGGTTTCGTAGCCAGTAGGAAACCATAGTTTTGCCCTGATGTGGCCAGCGGAGATATTAGCAGTACTTATTAGGTGCCAGTTTCTACATGTCCACCCCTTATGCACCAGGAGAGTAACTCGGTTCAAGAAACAAGCAACAGGACGCAGCTTAATATTACAGACTGCAGAAGCGAATGGTTTATTTAATGTCCTGCCACAACATACCAGCCGCACAGTCGCCTCTAAAGAGTGTATCTAAAGTAGGGACTACGATCCCCAAGCCTCGCAAGCTGGCTCTCAGTATACTTCTCCCGAATCTCAGTCTCGGCCATGGCATCCCGAGCAGCATTCTCCTTCTGATACACCCTCCTCAGCACCACAGTCGACGCAATAGCCATGCACACGATGCCGAGGCAGACGCCATAGCCGGTCCAATACTGAGGAGCTTCCTCCTCCAGAAAGATATTACTGCCGACGATGCCGCCGAGATTTCCCACAGAGATCAGAGTCGCCATCCCGACAGCGCGCTTGTTAGAGGGAGAAAGGTTGTTCCCTATAAGTGTCAGCACCAGACGGCATCTGACAGTCAGCTATGGCAACTCACCGATCCAACAGATGGTGGGGATGATAAAGGAGTAGAGGCCACTGGCAGCCAGAATCAGGAAGCCGTATGTCAGACCGGGTAGGCCAGGGCGCGGAGAGGCAATCAGGGCGATGAACCCCAAGGCCGCCACGATGCATCCCCCCGAGGATGAAGCCAGACCGCTGTCGCACGCGGTCTGACGCCACCGCCATGATGACCGTGCAGATCATGGCCGATACGTAGATGGGGATGGTCAGCAGTTGCTTGTCGTGGATTAGCTTCCTGTTTGGCCTCAAAGGTAGGCATCACGTACGGCATTTGCAGCGCTGTATCCCAACTCACGGATGACACTTGGAATGGTGAAGGAAAAGCTAAAGTCGCCGAGATTAGTTGCATTTCCTCTGACCGTCAAAGCCGGGATGGAACATTACGCATAGACTCCGACGTTGTTGCCCCAGTAGATGACCTGCCATGATCAGTGTCTTGAGTTTGGGACTAAAGTTAAGTTGGGGCCTACCACGGCAATGTAAATCTTCCAGTCCTTCAATGCGTCCAAGAAATGGCGCAAGGACATCTTGTCGCCCTCCTCGCTGGGCTGGGATCCAGCCTCAGCCTCCAGACGCGATACAAGGAACCGCCGCTCGTCTTCGGACAGGAACTTGGCAGTTGAGGGACCGTCAGGCAACCACCGATAGAGAGGCAGAGCAATGAGAACTGTAGCTGCGCCTTCCAGGATAAAAATCCTTGTTGAAAACGTCAGCCTCTTGTCGTGTTTCGTTTTAGGCTGAACTAACCATTGCCAGCCGCCGAGACCTGCGACGCCCTGCATGTGCTGGATGGCGTAGGCAAGAAGTCCCGAGAATGCCCCTGACAGAGAAGCACCGGCAAAGAAGACCACCATGCGGGTCTGGACCTCGTATCTGCAGTACCAGGTAGTGAGAAGATAGGTTGCCCCAGGGAAGAAGCCGGACTAGAGAAGAAAGCATCAGTCTAATGTTACTTTGAGCATTCCCCAGAAACTTGGGTCGGAACTAGCAGGGGGCTAACATCAGACGGAGCTACTCCGAGTTACTCCAACCTGCTCCGAAACGACCCCGAGCCAAAGCCTTGACAACCCCGAGCTTTCGAGCATCTCCGACGTCTCTTGGCGTGGTTGCGCCCAGTTCCAATAGGTTGATTGCAACTCCCCTATCATCGGGGTATGACTGAGGAGAAGTGAAATGCTCGGGGTTCGATGTTCGCTGGGCTTTCATTCTCTCTTGTACAAGTAGCCAAGAACCGCCTCGCCCCAAGTCAACTCTCAACAACACCTAACAAGCCATATTCTCTTTTTCTCGCCTTTGTCCACCATGTCCCAGATACTCGTAGGAAAAGTCGCTCTCATCACTGGTAATCTACCACCAGCCAAGTCCTCTATGAAACATTCCTCTCTAACCCCCCTCAGGTGGTGGTTCTGGCTTTGGCGCCGCCATAGCAGAGCTCTTCGCCCAACAAGGCGCAAAAGTCTACATCGGCGACATCAACCTCCAAGGCGCAGAGACAACCGCCGCAAAGCCTCCCGGCCAGATAATTCCTCTACAGCTCAACGTGACGAGTCGCCCTGACTGGGAGTCTGCTCTCGAGCGCATCAAGGCGGAGTCAGGCCGGCTAGATATCCTTGTCAACAACGCCGGCACGAGCTACAAGAACAAGCCCACTCTCGAGGCCACAGAGGAGGAATACCGCCGCTCGTTCGACGTCAACTGCTTCGGCATCTTCCTGTCCGTGCAGGTCATCTTCCCCAGCTTTCTTCAACAGGACGGCGGCGGTGTCTGCCTCAACATCTCTAGCGTCGGCGCCGACAGACCCCGGCCTGGGCTTGTGTGGTACAACGCCAGCAAGGGAGCCGTGTCGAACGCAACAAAGGGTCTTTCCCAGGAGTTTGGCCAGCACAGGATTCGCGTCAATAGCATCTGCCCCTTGTTATCCGGCACGGGACTGTAAGTTGGGAAAAAGCCTCTCCGTGTTCAGCCCACAGTTCAACTCACTCCCAAGCTCGTAGATTCGAGGCGTTTTCAGGCGTGCCAGACACGACCGAAAATCGAGACAGGTTCCTCTCCAATGTCCCGCTTGGGCGTCTATGTGAGGCCGATGACATTGCCAAGGCGTCTCTCTTCCTATGCTCAGACGACGCAAGCTTCGTCACGGGTGTGAACTTGTGTGTGGATGGTGGCAGGACTGTTTAAAGAATTCTACAAGGGGCTGATGCTGTGCTTTTCATGCCTCGAGTTCTCTATTAAATTCCAGATACGAGGCATAGAGCTTGATATCTCCTTCAAATGAATCCATAAGCTCATACACATGGACCCCGTTTGACATGTCCGCCACCAGCTTGACAATGGCGGACGACATCTGCCTGATGACGGCGCTGCTGCACACCGTCTGCGAGCATAGCTCAAAGAACGACGTCTCTTGGAGAATCCCAGCGATGACGCAGACCAGACGTCCCTCCCCCTTCAGCAGCGTCTCCTCCAGGCTGAGCTGCTCCAGCCACTTGCTGAGGAACAGCGCGCACTCCAGGTTGCACAGGCTGTGGATGAGGCTCCACGTCAGGGTCTGGGTCTTGGCAACGTGCTGTATGCCCAGCCGGACGGGGATGCTCAGGGCATGTGCGCTCTGGAGCACCACCGCGTACAGGTGGGCGGAGCGAGGCGGCCGCGGTGCCCTCTTGAAGGCGTCCGCTATAGCTACCGGGTCCCTCGTCTCGAATCGCCGATGCGGGCCGATGTTGAAGTCCACCCTGACGCAAGCGACTCGGAACAAGGCAGTCGAGTTGAACCCCAGCGGTCCCACCGGAGAGTTTTTCCTTGTTCATGGACCAGCTGCTCTGCCAGCGCTACAGGGCAGACTTGAACCTTGCGGCGACGTCGTCCGGCAACGGGGGGCTTAGGTCATGACGAAAGGCGGATCGAGGCCTACGGATGCCTCTCTTGCCAGGTGAATCTGCTGCAGGAGGCCATGCATCATGAGCAGGTTCCCAAAGGCCGACGTCTCATGCTCTTGAGATTCAGCAGGCCCGGAGACGAAGAGGTCCGAGTAGCAGTCGCCAAAGGTTGCGCCTATGGAGGCGTCATCACTCCTGCAAACCTCTCTCCACCGGGCTTCTTCCGTGGAGGCTTGCCAATGAGCCTCGGGCTGGGGGATGTGGACCAACCAGACTTCGCTGTTCATCAGCCGTGGGGGTACGTTGTATATGACGGTGTGGAGGTTGAGAAGCAGAAAGGCCGTGAGCACGGTCCGACGGCACGGTCCGACGGCGTCCTTCTACCTCGATCCATTCACCCCAATCATCAGTCGCGAGGCCGTCTCCGCATCCAGATGTCCGCCTTGTGGCAGATGATGCGCCATCTGGTCTGCTAGGACGAAAGCCTGCGGAAGGAGATCCCGGTGATTATACGTACACAGAGTGATGACAATGATGATGGCCTGCAAGGTCTGCATGTCCAAGGAACGCTGCGCTCCCAATGTCGACGTCGCGGCGGGCGATGGACCGGTACTGGGCAGGCTGGTTGACACGCTGCCGCTGCTGGGTGCGCCAGACAAGTTATTATTCGGGTCGCCAAGGCCAAGTCGAACATCTATGATCCGTCTGGAGGCCTGGCCCAGAGCGTAAGCCTCGTGCCTCTCGAAGCGATACTGTGCTCCAGCGGCGGATACCGCGAGGATGAGTTCCAACGGCATCTTGGCGACGTCGATGGTCGGCATGTGGAGGAACGGCAGATGAGTCTGGTACCCCGAGAATCCCTCCATGTACCTGCTGAAGGCGTGTCTCGAAGGCATCCGGAAGCCAAGCGGCAGATGGCGCCTTTCGGCATCTGCCAGACCTTTTATATGGCTGTACGCCTCACGAGAAACGTACAGAGAGTGCCTCGCAGGGTTCTTGAGTAGTGGCGGTGGTTCATCCTCATATTGGCTCGGTTGGAGCGACGGCAGACGAGATGCGTATCTGGACAGGGTGTCCTGCCAGTCGAGCTCATCAGGAAGGATAAATCAATAAGCAGTAGGTTCGGATTGAAGAGAAACGCGAATTTGTAGGTGCAATTATTTACACTGAATTTAATTTACACACGACTACTCCTTGCTGCGTCTTGAAAATCTCTCTCCCGCCAGCATACATAATGCAACAGCTACCTGTTAAGACATCCAGACAACCTTGCAAACCATCACACAAGCTTGGCAACCAAGTCTAGTCTACTCACAGTGGTTCTCAGCACAGACGTAACTTTCAGCGACAGATGCATCTCCCTCTCCCGTATACTCCGCAACTAGAGGGTAAGGGCAAAGCTTTCGAGAGAACTGAACAGGCGCATCGGCCTTTGTGTGGGCGGCCAGTGACCGCGGTGCCTTGTCCTTCTCAACCCAAGCCACGAGTGCGCCGAAAGGATCCGTCGGCAAGGCTCCGGAGCTTTGCGCGTAGCCGCAGTGATCAACGCCTGGAGCGAGAAATAGGCGGAGAAAGTCGGTTGCCTCCCCATGTTGCCCCAGGCTTCGCTTGACCTCGTCGACGTATTTGATGCTATCCTGGGGATAGATCAACTGGTCCGCCAAACCATGCCAAATAACAAGTTTGCCGCCTGCTCGCTTGAATGGCAAAAGGTTAGGATTGGCCGAGTCCATGATCTGACTGAACTTGTCTCGGGATTGGTAGAATAGCTGTTCAAAGCTGTCCGGGTCAAGCTGCGTTGTGTCGAATGCCGGGTCTGCTTTGATAAAGTACCTCACCCATGTATCGGCGACAAAGAACGGATCTCCCACCCTTGTGCCATTGACCTCTTTTGAGCTGGCGAGTGCGCCAAGTGAGGCTCCTCTAAACACGCCGTACCAGAGCTTCTTGCCAGTCGACGTTGCAGGGCCGTTCCAGATTTTCCTTACGATAGAGGCTGCTGTATGCGTCATCTTGACCGACCCGTTGGCGCATTGAACCTCGTGGCCCACAAGAGTCAAGGGGTCAAAGTGACACTCAAGCGGACGAGTTATGACGCCGTCCTTGACGCCGTCTGCTTCGTCACACGCGTCAACGGCGGCCTGGACAAATGCATCCGCCTCACAGGGCGACAGAAAATAGCCCGCCTCCTTCATGACAGCTTGGGGCCATAGTTCAGAAACGACATACTCGGTCCAGTAGATGGCAGGTGCTGCAGCAAGGATGCCGTCAAAATCCTCGGGATAGTTCTGCGCTGCTGCCAAGCCTTGACGACCCCCAGTAGAGCAGCCGTTAAAGAATGCATACTCGGTAGGTCTTTTATAGAACGAAGCAGTGACCGCCTTGCCAACAACTGCCATATCATGAATGGACCGAGAGGCAAAGTTGGTGAGAAGACCGGTGTTGACAGTTCCATCCGACCGCAAGGCCCAGGGTCTTGGGTTCAGGGCGGTCCCGTTCAAGCCAGCATCTGTCGACGATACTGCGTAGCCCTGCGAAGCGGGAACTGCGAGATCGACACTACCAAGCCCTGCCAGCCAGGCCCCCCCGCCAATGGCAACATAGCGGGTGTTCCAGCCGTGAAGAGGTAGCCAGGTTTGCACACGGACAAGGTCGTCTTCGTACCAGTGTGAGAGTGTCACGTTGACCTCGCAGATGTCGAGGTGAGTGACATTTTGTGTCAGAGTCGGAGGGAGTGCAGCGACCGAGTGGTCGTGATAAACTCGGCTGGAGACGGACTTGACCACGGCTCCCGGGACATCTGGTGCAGGGATATCATGGCAAGATGCCCAAGTGCTTGGCGCGGCTTGAGCGGAAAGTGCACACGGGACAAGGCCCAGGACGAGAGAGAGAATAAGCATATGCATCGTGAAGATGAAGTTTTAATCTTAGTGATGTGGCAATACTATAAGATCATAAGCTGTGGGTTCCTTTATATATTTTTCCACACGGCCGAATATTACAACATGGTAGATAAAGGCTCATCTCTCCGCGACTGGATTTGCCTTGTCCTTCCCGGTATTTGACATGGCGTGGCTGTGTCCAACCGATTGATGTTACCTGATGTGGGAGTTTTGACGATCCAGCCGCCGCCGTGTAATCGAGCAAGTGGATACAAAACAGCGCAAAACAGCTTCGTTGACACAAAGGCTAGGGCAGTGTCAAGCTGGACTTGCGCACAAGATGGAGGTTTATTTTGGCCACTCTGCTCCAACACCCAGAGTTGTTGTGTGCTACTGGCATGTGGAGCTAGAAACAATCGCGATGTGGAATCATATCAAGCTGTCAGACTAGGCAGTTTCATTTGGACTCGTATCTCACGTCAGATCTTGATCCAATTGCATCGGGCCGCAGATGGCAACGCTAGGCTAGCACCCTTGACAAGAAGCACGGGCTAGACTAATAGATGTCACAACCAGCGTCATTCGTATTCAGGGCGGGACGTTACTGGTAAATACATACGGACTAGTAATCTCACACTAGATATCGGCTATAACGGCTTGATCCCCGCGAGGCAAATGTATCTCATCCCCATAAGCGTTAGTAACCCATTGGCTCACGATGAATACGGCTTCCTCGATGGGTTTAGATCGTTGCGAGGCCAAAGGACCCGTCTCATCTGCAAGCCGCGATCAATAGCACTGGCGGCACCAATCACAAAGAGCCAGTAGCGAGACGGTACTGATCTTGCTCTTTTAGGGCTTAAGAATCAAGGCGCCGGCACGCGCGGCCGCCCCCAGCTATCATCTGCTTTGGGCCTTCATGGCGTTGGTATAAGATAGGTTTTAATAGGATGACGAGCCTTTCCGTGACTCATGGTTTTCGTCACGGGAGCTGCTGTTATAGTCATGCGGCCTATCATTCCCTATCAGCCTCTCACATTATCTTCTCCAACGGCCCTTGACCTACCAACACTTCCACCAAAGGTCAAGCGGGCCACGCGACGTTGAGACCGCACTGGGAAACCCAAGTCTCGCGCTGGTTGCCTAACCTGCAAGGCACGGCGTGTCGCATGTGACGGTAAATTTGATCCGGGCGCCATGTTAGTAGCCTTGTGCACCAAAGAGGCTGCCAGCCCGGAGATCGATACCTCTCAAGCAGCGAGAAGCCATTCAGGGAACTACTCGTCGCCTAGTCTCACGGGCTCCCTCGCTTCAACCAACAACAGTGTCATCTACTTTGACGTCTTTCGCCACCAGGCCAACCAGAACAACAGCAGCTTCTACTTCTCTGGCTTCGTCTCTCGCATCACCCTACAAGAATCGCTTCAGGATGAGTGCGTTCGTCAGTCAGTCTTGGCAAATTGGCGCCCTTGTTTATGGCCGCTCGTATGCCTAGAAACCCCAGAGATGAATATGGCCAAGAGTCTCTGCGATCCCATGCCTCGGCTCTCACAATGTTCCGCAACCGCATGCAGACAAACTACCAAGTATCACATAGATGGATACTCGTAATTACCCTGCTGCTTGCGGTATATGAGGTGGTGTAGGGGAAATTTGAGGTAGCTGATGGTCTCTTGAATTGTGGGCTATAAGTATTGAGAAACTCACTCTCTTATATTGCACCTCAACGTCCCAGTAACGGGACTAGAGGTTTCTCAATTAGTAAAAATACGCCAAACTAAGAGCAGGTTTTGACATGCTTTGCCAGCGGACGCCTAGAACAGCATTGCGCCTTGAGTGTTGGGGGTAGCGATCTTGTTGCGGGATACTATTTGAGAGCAGATACCATCTAGAACGCGGATTTCTTCGGATACATCATGATCACTGGAGGGCGTACACACTTCTGTTGACCAAGAATGAGGCTGCCCTCGATTGAATCCGGCTCAGAGCTGTAGCATCACGATTATCCCAGTAGCCTCCAGATTGACATTATCTCTTCCCAGTGCCCTCCTGACATTTCTCCTTTCTGGCATTTGCGACCGTTCTCCTTGGTCAGGTCCACATAGGAGGGAGGCTGTGCCAGGCATGCACGGCAGCGCGCGGCTGATCTGTACATCTTCGGTTTGGAATCATTTCGACTCGCCAGATGAACAGAGTTTAGTTTTGTCTCACGTGAGACGCATACCCGCCGTTGATGAAATTAGGCCCCTCCTCTCTGATCGCAGTACCTTCAATTTAGTAGGCTGTACGATTTGCCGCAGGAGGCCTCTCCGCTATCAAGTATGCGGAATTGAGAGCGGCCTTGCCACAGTCATGCCGCAGCTAGTTAGTGATCGCCGACAAATGGCGAGTAGACGGTTGAGCTTGAGACTCCGCTTCATCCTTGCCCTATTGATCATGGAAGAAACTTGTTCATTTCTGGACTTGTATAAAGAGCCGCTGCTGGTACCAGCTCATTAGTGCGAGGCATTCAAATCACCTTGACAGCTTACAAGATGATCCCTCACACCCTATTTGCCTTGGCTGCACTCGCTTCCCAAGCCATATGCCTAGTACCACCGTTTGGTTCATCTAGCAAAAGTCAATCTGCTGCCTCCCCATTCTCCTATCTTCGTGCCGTCGAACCGCCGAGGCTAGAACCACTGCAGTACGTCAACACCACGAGGCTTCAAGTCGCGTACTATGAAGATGGCCCCGCAGACGGCCAGGTAGTCTTACTCCTTCACGGATGGCCATACGACATCCACAGCTACACCCATGTGGCGCCAGGTCTCGTACAAAAAGGCTACCGCGTCATCGTCCCATACCTGCGTGGCAACGGACCCACGACGTTCCTCCACACGGATACCTTCCGATCTGGCGAGCAGGCAGCTCTGGGCCACGACATTATCGAACTCTTGGACGCGCTTGGGATAGAAAAGGCCATCTTTGCCGGCTACGACTGGGGCGGTAGGGGCGCGTGTGCGGCAGCAGCCCTTTGGCCTGAGCGCTGCGCCGGACTGGTTTCAGTCAACAGCTACCTGATCCAAGACTTATCCAAGTCCTGGGTGCCTCTGGATGCCGCCATTGAAGCCGGCTTCTGGTACTTTTATTACTTTCTCACGCCCCGCGGAGAAGCCGCTCTGGCAGATCATCCCAAGGACATTGCGCGGGTTGTCTGGACGAGAAATTCTCCCGAGTGGAACTACACCGAGGCAGACCTTGATCGTGCCGCCGAGACGTTTGTCAACCCGGACTATGTCAGCGTTGTCACGCATGTTTACAGGCACCGATTGCTGTACGCCCCAGGAGATTTGAGTTATGCCGACTTCGAGAAGACTCTCCTGAAACAGCCGGTCATCACCGTGCCGACTGTCACGCTGGATGGCTTGGCAGATGGTAATTTTCCGCCCACTAATGGCTCGTCTTCAGCCCATTACTTCTCAGGCCCGAGAGTTCATCACCAGGTTCCGGGGGCGGGGCATAACCTACCACAAGAGAAGCCCCAGGCGTTTGTGGATGCTATAGTTGAGGTAGCGTCGCTTAAGTTGGTAGAGAGGGTTTAATAAAAACTCAGCGTTATAATACTCATATTTGCTATGAGCTGGAAGACGTAGTTTCTTGTCCCTATCTCTTATCCAATCGGGGGGGAATTCTTACTAGACCATATGGCAACGCCTCTATTCCGCAGCTAAAGCGGGCTGCAAGAAATGCCAATCGCTCGGGCGCCGATAGCATGAACCATATCATCGACGTACAAGATATCAAGACGAACTTTGGGCTCGTGTACTAAAGGCTAAACGACCGAGGATTTCACATACCTAACTAAGCAAAGTCCGGACCAGCCCATGACATTACAGAAGATCCCCTGGATGGTCCGTTACCAATGCCCTACTTTCATTTCATCATATAGTTCTAGGAACCCAGTATGTTCCATTCTGGGAAGTTAATCTCTCTCAACATACGGTCGAGAGAGACTCTGCGTCGCCCTCATGGAGTTCGAGGATTCCTGACTACCCTATAACCCACTGTTTTCTCGTCTATGGCCGAGATTATCAATAGTCAGGACCCTATATACTGGACTATTGAGATGATTACTTCCACGGCTCTGATGTTAGAAGAAAAATGGAATATAACTTTAACCTAGTCAAACTAATTCGCATAATAGTAGGAGTTAGAGTGCTATTAGTAGTTTATTAGGGAAAACACACCCACCCACAGCAAGAGCCCCTTTTTGAGAAGAAGGAAGAAGGATGGTTGTTT
>JAVIXY010000165.1:7360-44770 GCA_033030565.1 Fusarium nematophilum
CCCCCCCCCCCCGGTGTCTCGCGAGTCGCTGCAGGACACCGCCAGCAATGAGTGGCTCATGCTGTCTGCAAGATTGTGGCTTTTTCCCTGTCGTCTTCTTCTTTAGCTTCTCTTCTCTGTCTTTTTGTTTCATGTTTCAATCTCCCATCCTTGTCCTAGTCCCTAGTCCCCCTTCGCCCAGCATTGACGGCTTCCAGCGCCGCATCGCAAATGGGGCAAGCTTGAATCCTTTTTCGTCTGTGCTCCAATTCGCTCCGCTTGCCCCTTTGGTGATCCTTGTTGATGCTTGTTCTTTTTGTCTTGTTCCCGACGTTGAGCGGGGCTGGACCCTTTGGCTTTCATCCGGTAGGCTATCCCTCATTCTCAACAGAAGCACGGGGTGAAGCAAAGTGCTTGTGGCTGTCTATGCATCCCATGTCAAGTCATCTGCCTAAAACTATCTAGCCATGTGGCTCAAGTCAAGCTTCGCCTGCTCTCAAGTACACCACTTCGTAATACAACAAGATGCACAAAAGAAACAACGCCATGCTGTATAAGGGCGTCATTATAGCCATATCCGTCACCACCAGCAAGGCCACTCTCTAAAACTAAATAGGCCGAGAAAACTCCATCCAAAATCTACCTGTCCCAGGCTGAACATCTAAGGTGCTATAGTTATCGGGGGTGATACAGGAAAAACACTCAAGACTCTGCGGGCTTTGTCCTTCTCTTTCTCCCCAACCTGAACAAGGGTCCAGACAATGTTGCAAACTCACGGGGTATCCATCCAGCCATCCATCTCGTCTTTCGGGCACTTGCTGACAATCTCCAAGCCCCCCCCCTGGTAGGTTCCAGTGCGAAAAGCCCGCATGTTGATCGGCTTCAAGGTTTGTCAGCTCGGCCTACCCACTGTCACCGCGTCCCACCATCTCCCAGACGCGTCTCTCTTTTCTCGATATCACGCGTCTTCGTGGTGTTGTGTGCCTCGTTCCTATTATCGTGGATGTGACAACCCATGTCATCCACACTCGACGTTACCCGATCATCCGACCTCGCCACCGCCCTCCGTCTCAGCCATCGTCGCCAGCTCTGCCTCCGTCACCTCCCGTCTGGGTGATGGAGGGGCTGGTGACTTCGTCCCATTACCCGCTACATCCGCCTCAAGTTCCTTGTTGCCTGTTCTTAGTTTCCGCAGCGCCCTCGTCATGCCCTCTAGCTTCATCCTCTCCTGCACCACCATGCCGCGGGCGAACTCCCGAATCGCTTGGCGACCCATCTTCTCGTGCAGTTCTTGCCACCCTGCCAATTCTCCAGCCACCGTCTGTTGTGTATACCGAAGCTCCCTCGCTAGGTTTGCAGCTTCTTCCCGGGACTTGCGTGCCCGCTCTTCCTTCTCATCGTAGAGTCGTTGTCTAGTGTCATCCAAGAGACCCAGAGGCCATCGGGATCTGTTAAGCGAGTTGAAGTTTCTATCAGCCTCACGCTTGGCAGCCCTCATCTGAGAGATGAGGGATGGCGGTCGGGACAAGGCCGCCAGGAGAGCCTGTACTGTTGATTGCAGCGCCAAAAATGTCGAGTGAAGCACTGACTGCGCGTTCGACTGGGTCGGGACGATAGACCGCACGTACGTCTCAAACGCCTCAATGTGGGCTGGGGGGAGGAACTGCAGTGTCGAGACAGCTCGGTGAAGCAGTACGGACGAATCGTACATGTCTGATCCCCCATTAGCTTATCAGGATCGATTGGAACTGGACATCCCACAAGATACGTACCTGCCACCACGAGTCCCAGGTTGTTGGCTCGTCTCGTCGCGCTCTTGGTAGAGTAGTTGACGCTCCTGATCATCTCTCGCGCGTGGTTGACAAACTGCTCCACCTCCCTCACATCCTCAACCGGCTCATACTCATCCCTCACCTTCTCCGACCGTGTTTCTGCCTTGAGGAGCGTCCGCTGCTCCATCATGTCGAGCTGCAACTCAGGCACGAGGAAGAACTCCCACAGCATCTCATGTGTTGCGAACGTCGGGTGCATGAGCATAATCTTCAAGAACCAGTCCGCCCGCGACTGCATATCCCGCAAGATGGCACGCGAAGGCTTTGACGGTATCTGGAACGGCGACCGCACATCAGTGAGGGACGGGATCCACGATGCCGGGTTCTCGAGAGCAAGGAGGTTGGGCAGGTGCTCAAAGTCGGACAGCGAGCGCCGACTGGTCGTTACAGTATAGCTGTCATGGTCGGTTGGCGCCGCCGACTTCAACACCAATCGCACGGTGGCGTCCTCCACAAAGAATGCCCTCACCACGCCGGTGATGCGTGCGTCTAGCCCTGATGGCATGCTGAATAGAGCCAGGTCGTCGATCTTGTTCCGCACGTCATCATCCTTTGCAAGCTCGACTGCCGTGAGGCCTCGGATCTCCTTGGCTCCCACGTCTACTCTTGGGTCGGCAAAGAGGGATCGCACCATGTCATATCTGCCGTATTTGCTGGCTACCATCAACGCCGTGAATCTCTTATCGTTCGTCGCATTGACGTCAACATCGCAGTACTGCAGAATCCTCAGCGCAAGGCCTGCATCGTTCATGATGTGCAATAACGTGTTTCCTTTGTTGTCGATGTGTTCGTCGATGTGAAGGGGTTGCCCGTCGCGCTGTGCCGTTGTGGCCGCGGTCAATCCAGCCTCAACCATCTCATGGTAGTTTCCATGGTCATACGAGCGACAGAGAGCAAACAGGGGCGTCTGGCCGTTCTTGTCCCGTTGTCGCCACGGTATCAGGTGGCCAATGCGGGTGATCAGGGTGGGCGCGTTGAAGAGATAATGTCCACAGCTACGACCCCAGATGTCTTGCCGAGCCAAGTATAAAGTCAGCTGATTCGGTGTCGTCGACGAAATGACAAAATCCAGAGTCATTTCGATGATTTGCGCATTGCCCAGCTGGATGGCCGCGCTCAACAGGGTTGTGTCTTCGTTGTTCATATCATCGAGGACAAAATCGGGAGGGAAGTACTCGGGAAGCGAAAGGAGATACTTGAGTGTCTCTGCTCTCTCTGCTTGAATAGCCATCATAAGGATCGATTCTCCAAATGAGTTGTTCGTCTGTGATAATCGCGGCACTGAGATATCCCCCTCAAAAGCACTGCCAATCGTCCCTATACTTGCGGTGCGTGAGTGAAATGAGACCTCAGATCCTTCCGACAGACTTCGGGTGTCCATGGCGACCTTCTTGACTCTTCGTGTGGGTATTGAGAAGTCATGATAAGGATGAGGATGAGTCTCGTCGTCGCCATTTGCCTGGAAGGGGAAAACGTGGCCCAATCCTGTCCCGTGAGAGAAATGCTCATACAGCGATAAGGCCAGGGAAGACCTCCTTGACCTCGTCGAGCCAGTAGGCCTAGTTGAGCCGTTCTGTAGCGTTAGTGCTGTCGAAGGCCGGCGGCTTGACGTAGGAGATTCAGATAAATCGTCATCGTCCCCGGGGCTAGACTCCGGCTCCATTATCTTCTTGAGGTCGTCCAGAGTTCCCGTCTTCGTGGCATCCCATAGTGCCTTGTTTCGTCGACTAGCACGTCGCAGACCAGCCGAGTCCAGAACCAGATAGGCAAGCACGGCCTCGAACGTGCTCAGTGCATAGCCCAATTCGCCGCTGTCGACATCATCAATGAATATGAAGTTCCGAACATAGATCAATCGGGCCTGCAGCTGCTTGACCTGGGAGCGAATGACGACGTAGAGAAGAAATGAGACGAGTGTATCCGCATTGACAGTCATGATGGGCTTCTCCGACGCCGAATCTGATGGTTCCGTCTGTGACTTGGATGAGTCTGTCAGCTGGGAGACAATCTTGATGGTTGAGAGCAAAAGGTCGAGCATGATCTGGGGGCATGTTGCAGCAGAAATCTTCTTGAACTCCTCCACAGCGGGCCCGAGCTGAATGATAAGATCGTGTTTCGCCTTGGAGCCGCCGTCAATCGCGATGCCCAGCTGGGAGATATCGATGAATTGCATCTTTTTTATCTTGGCTTCGAGCTCCAAATCATAAGGGCGTTTGAGAGCATTGAGCCTTGGGAAAAGTAGGTGATGGACGTTCTCGGTCACGTAACGCTCGATGAGTTTCTCCACCAGAGGTCCCGTCAAATCTGTCGTCGCACCAAGCAAGGATAACTGCTGTTTGTCAACTCCTTGAAAAAGGTCAATGGCCGCTGTGACGGCAGTTTCGAGTGACGCTCTCATGATATCCTCATCATCTTCAGCGTAGAAGTTTTCCATCACGGGTAACCTGCTGTCATCTCCCGTCCTTGCCGACGTGCTGTTTGATCGAGCCCGTTTCATAGCACTCGTGATAGGTCCATCGGGCTCCGGGTCGGGAATGTGTGCGGCTGACGGTGGAGGAGGCAAGGGTTTGCGGAAGACATTAGTAAACTCGAGGAATAGCTTCTCCAGGCCGGGCTGCATCTGCCGCGCAATCATTGGGAAGTTGTTGAGGAGGTCATGGAAGCTCTTGATGTCCTTTTTTCGCGGGGCAGCATTCTCGGTCGACTCAGCATTCGGCGTCTGCTTCTGTTCGGCGATTCTGCGCTTTCGTACGCCTGGGACAAAGACGGCCGGGGTGATCTTGTTCTCCTCCCAGACGCCTACAAGAGGTCTGGAGATGAAGTAGAGAAGCCATTGTCGAGGTTCGAAGACGTCAGGATAGAATACAACATCGTTAAGAAGTTGGGCTTGCGCAAGTGTTTTGAAGCCTGGGTGCTGTGAGAAACTGCATGTCTGTTGAGGTGTGGTTCGAGATACGCACCCTTGTTGCTATAAATGAATGTATCCTTGATGACAACACTCTTGCCGTTGAGAGTAGTAAATTGCTTGGCCTTGCCCCTCACCTCACGCAAGTTCTGTCCGCCATCCTTGGCTCCCGCGACGCCATTCGGGCCTGGAATGCGGAGGACGTGGCTGGCGAGAAAGTCCTCCGAAGCGATGACCTCAGCGGGGGAGGTGCCGCTTTCGGTCTCGCGGAATGTGAGCAGCACATCCGTCGAGGGAACCAGAATAATATGGTGATGAACCGGAGTGCACTGGCTTGGGAGGGAGCTCTTGAAGAAGGCGGCCAGGAATGGGTTTAAAGGTTGCATTCATTCGACTTGTGGCCAACCGTGTCCAAGCTTTGGTCGCTCCCCAAAGCCGCAACGTCAGGGACGCGGATGGGGGATGTAATTCGCGGAAGGAGGACGCAGGACGTGAACGGATCGACCGGGATGAAGACACATGCAGAAGATGCAGTGCAGTCGTAGGGCTGGAGGGCGAGTTGGCGTGAGAAGTAATTGTTGCGCGACGGAGGTTTAGCCAAATTTCATGACGGAGGACGCATGCGACGATAACGATAGCGATAGCGCGCCTGTCAGGAATAAAGGAGCTATCGCGGAGAACGGAGGGCCGGGAGACGGAGCTCGAATGAGAGTGTGAGAATGCGTGTGTGCGGTGGAAGGCAGTGTCGCTGCTACGTCGGTAGTCGGGGGAGGTTGTGAAGCGATGCGCCGGGCTAATAAAGAGAGTTGTCGATCGTGATGTTGGTAGTCTGCTCGGTAGATTGACGATGGATGTTGGGAGGCTTGAGACGGAGCTGACCTCATCCAAGCACACTCGCACAGGGCACGTTGCGGGTGTTGGGTGTTGGAGATGGATCGCCCCATGTCCGGCAGGTAGCGCGTCCTATAGGTACTTCATGATGGCGAAAAATTCGCTGTTTGTGGCACTCTTGAACCCCTGAGAAGATGTACCGGTACTCGATATGCTGGCCGCGGGCGCCAATCCGCTCCCGAACCACCACACGCACGGGCCCTTATCTGAACCCCTGAGGCCGGGCAATCAATACTCCCACTCCGGCTCCTCTCGTGCAAGCATCACATGTCACAGCCTGGAGGACTCGACGCTTCGAGCTGAGTACCCTGTACCATATTCACCATCATCATGGAACGCGAGTTTCTCAGCCACGTTTGTACAATTCTACATGATTGGGCGCGATTCAAGTGTCGTGTTTAACATTGATGTCAAATTGCATATATTGTTGAACATTTGACGCAAGTGAAACCGTATGGTTGCTACAATCCATTATTGTGTGAGTGCCATTGATTCAACATACCATCTATGCGACCGGGACACCAAAATCCAGACATTTGCATCAGAATTCGGTCATGAGGCGACTCAATTCAAGTTTATGCATAGATAATCTGAATAAGGGGAAAATCTAAATTCCAGACAACTATCTAGCGCGACCAAGGATGCTAGTCGTCGCAGCTCACGGCCTTTGTCCGACCCAACCTCCCCCCAGACGAAATCCAGCACCGCCAAACCATCCAGGATTCGCGGGCTACGCACACCTTCAAAAATTATCCACTACCTTATGGTAGAAACTTGTATCAGTAGAAACTTGTACGGTGGGCAGTGAACATACGGAATAAGGGGGTTGTTGTCCCCTACTCTCAACCTCAACCTTGAACATCGCCGTGTTCAGGCTTGAGGACGTTTAGGAATAATAATAGTTGGGTATAAAAGGGATGTCTGACCCGGTGGGTTCGGTCTATCCAACAATAACTCAACTTATTCACGAACTACTTCTACCTTACACTAACAACTCGACGCTCTGCAAGTCCAGCTCAGCCGTATCAACGACAACATCGGACAAAATGTCTCCGTCTCGGCGGAACTCGGCCGAGGATGGAGACAAAAACAACAAGAACGGTGAGTCGGAGAAGCCCTCTGGGCCCATCAACCCCGCCGCTGGTAAACCTTACTACACGGACGAGCTCATCGAGAAGCTACTCCCAGACGCAATCCGCCACGACGGAACCTACCCCTGGCCCTTCGACATGGAGTATTTTGTCGAACTTATACCCATCCCCGTGCCTGTTACGCAGGAAATGTTCGACGAGGTGTCGACGATGATACCGGGCCCTGAAAAGAAAACCCGAGCGACGAGGATGGTTCCTGGAAAGTTCCAGATCACTCTTGAGCATCCCGGTGGTATTCTTGTCGCAATTGCGGTGCCGACGAGCTTCCCCACGGTGGCCAAGAATCGAGAATCCTCGATTTCTCTGGAATAGCCCGGGTTAAACAAAGGTAAGTGAAGGCATGCAAGACTAAAGTTGGAGATGAAGCCAGCCATCCGCTGAGTACAGCGCGCCATCCCATTGCAGAGCAACAACAATAGAGTCCAGATAACCAAGCACTCATTATACCATTACCACTATCCTTCCCTTTCTTCAACGTGAAAATAAGCTATTATAAATGTAGTCATAACACGTAGCCACTGACCCTTCTCGTTGTGTTCACGGCAGAGTGTTTCGCATGGACGACAAGATATTGATATCTCAACCTCATGATTATGCGTCTTTGCCTTCGACCACTTCGCAAGGCTCCGACGTCTTCAACCCCAGTCTATGCGTCTAGTAACACATTGATATATACACCATAGATCGTGAGATCTCTGGTCCTCCCATGGCGTGAAATCGTCACTAATATCCGCGTATTAAATGTCCTCAATGTCCTCAAGCGCACCAGGGCTAGAACCAATCCCAAATCTTCTTCCACACAGAAACCTGCCCTGGCACACCACCCTCCGCCGGGCCGCTCTTATGATCCAAGTCTGTCCTCCTGCCGCTGTCGAGATCAATGGACCAACTGCGCTTAATCGGATCCTTGCCGCGCCAGATCAACTTGCACACCCCGTAGATGACTCCAAACAAGGGAAGCAGGATGTACGCGTCCACAAAGTTGCCACTGTTGAACGGCGACAGAGTAGTCCAGCCCTGGACCAACGCCAGGAAGACACAGGCCCCAAGGCCGACCCAGGCGAGGCCCGGGTACCAGAGCGCCTTGTAGGGCAGCTCGCTGACGTTTCGGCCCTGGACGATCCAGGCACGGCGGAAGCGGATGTGGATGAGGCTGATGCTGCCCCAGACGAGGAAGGCGCTCACGCCGGAGAGGTTAACGATGTAGCTGTAGGCCTTGGCGGCGCCGGTCGAGACGTTCATCATGGAGATTGAGCCGACGGCGTTGGTGATGAGGATGGCCCACACGGGGACGCCCCGGTTGTTGGTCCAGCCGAGAATCTTGGGGGCTTTGCCGGACTGCGCCATGTAGAAGACGGTACGGGAGCCGATGTAAATGGACGAGTTGATAGCGGACAAGCAAGTGAGCAAGATGAATGCGTTGATCAGATGAACACCTACAAGCCCGTTAGTCAATATCCGGCATGCCTCACTCGATTGTTCTCTGAACGGATTGAGCACGAACCTCCTTGCCAGCCAGCAGTCTGGATCGCAATAGTCATCGGACTTTGCAGAGCCTTCGCCCCTGCGCCTCCGAGCCCGTCGGCATCAGCCCTGCAAGTGAGGCCAAAGAAGAAAGCAGATCCCATGTATACAAAGATGATGCGCCAAAACACCTGGCGAATGGCTTGGGGTACCGCAACGCTTGGGTTTCTCGTCTCAGTGGCAGCGATGGCAATGGACTCAACGCCAGAGTAAAATGTCGAGCAGAAGACGAAGACGGTGGCTACACCTCGGAAGCCGTTGCCATTGAAAGCTCCAGGATCGCGCCAATATCTGAACCCGAGAGGCTCATCCTGGCCAATGAGGCCACCAGCCGCGTAGATGATGGCGAAGATGAAGTACGCAGTCAGGCCGAGGAGCTTCATCAGAGCAAGCCAGAACTCGGCCTCGCCAAAAGCCTCGATACCAAGGAGCTGGAAACCCAAAAAGACTGTCCAGAAGATGAGAAAGTACCCCCAGAGAGGGATAACGTCTGCCCAGTAGGTCATGATACTGCAGATGACGTTGTACTCGTTGGCCAGGACGGCAGCCCAGATGATAAAGTAGTTCCAGCCAACGGCGACGGAGAAGGACTTGTCAACCATGCGCTCAGCGAGAGAGATAAAGGAGCCTCCGCCAGGATACAGGGTTGTCACCTCTCCAAGGGACTGCATGATGGAGAATGCAATGATACCTAAGAAAGAGGATTAGCTGCTGGTCGATGTTCCTGTCGAGGCTTGCGACCGCCCATGAGACGACGTCTGCGTATCCTGGCATGGCCTCCTCTTCTTCCACCGTGTTCAAAGGGCCAAAAGAAATCACCATACCAATAACACCAAAACCGATGATCAGCGAGGCCGGTCCTCCGTTGCTCAATGCGCCACCCGCGCCCACAAGCAGTCCAGGTCCAATGATACCCGCCAAAGCCATCATAGAAAGATGGCGATTCTTAAGCCCGCGCTTGACGCCCGAGTCTGGATCCATGGAGCTCGCCTCGCTCGTCTCAATCGGCGCTTCGTAGTCATAGTTGTCATAGCCAGCCGGGCCATCAGGCCCGACGGCATCTTCGTCCTCCTTGCGATTGAACATGGTTGCTTATCGCCTCAGCGAGGCGGGGGGTTACCGCCTGGTGATAGAGATAAGAAGACAGGACAAGAGGCGAAGAAGCTGCCGGGATGGTTGGGTTTAAGAACTGCGCTCGTGGGAGGTCCGCAGTGAGGTTTGTATCTGAAACTTCTTCTTTCACAAGAAAGGCAAAAGTCGAGCAATAGTGAAAAGTCGAGATAGAGTTGGGATGGTCGCTTATGGCATCACCATGTGGTCCCCCGGGCTAACGCGCCTGGGCGTAGAGCCCACGATAAAAGAGCAAGGATCGACCCGCTCATCGTTTTCGAGAGATTCTCCTTAGGTACTCTCTGTTGGTAATGAATGGGGGTCGTTGGTTCGCACCGCAGCTGGAGAGCTGCCTTGAGGGGGGACGAACCCAAGGAGAAAGGATCCCGGTTCTAGCGCTCACAGGGGTCTTGATCCAGCCAGACAGAGACAGATCTAACCCTGTCACCCACGCCTTTGGCCCGGGTTCAGCTGCAACGATGGGCATATCTTTCCTTCAAGAGCTCGACATCAAAACACCCTAATTTTCTCGCGTCGTATTTGGTCCCTTGGGGCTGGGATGAACACCCCCACCCAGGCCGTCTAAACATGTGGCTTTTCTCCCTGCTCCCGTGTGCTCGAGGTAGCATTTGTGGCGTGTGAAATGTGCCTCTGGTCTGCACGAAACCCGGGGATAGCGAGGTACGCCATAGGCAATGCCGATCACGACATCGCCACCCTGGGCTCAGAAGAGTTTGCAAGCGGCCGAGGGACCGCGAGAAAACCACATTAAAGTGGTCCGGTGGAGATGCCTCTAGCGCAGTCAAGCGCAGGATATTGAGACATTCGGCGTGGGTTCTGGATATGACGAGAGCTGTGAAAGCCAGGGTTATTGCAGCCAAGATGCGGATTCTCAGCTGTGAAACCTAGAGATGGGCACGGGGGGCTTGAGAAGTCGGTTCGTCATTCGACGACGAAGATAGTATTTGGTGATGATTTAGTCATTGTATCGATTATGCCATCTTGCTCGCAATGACGACGTTGAATTGCGAGGCATTATCGTGATGCGAGGCGTCCAATTAAGCTCCTGCTGTCTCAGCCTCTCGACACTTGGTCACTTGACAGTTTTCAGCTGTGAATGAGGTGCTTCCATCACCAAGAAGTCTGTGTACAAAGGTCAATCACATGCCAAGGTTGGCCCAAGACCTCACTCGGTCTCTCCCGTTCATGCAGCGCCGCGCCAGGCCGGACCATCGGCACCGGGCGTGCTCCGTTTCCAGCTGCTTTTCGGTCTTTCCCATGAACCGCCTCGTGGGGCCGGGTCCGCTTCAACGTGTTTGGGTGCGGCCGGTCCTATCCGGACGCTTGTATGAGGTTAGGCCATCGAATATTGCCGGTGAACTTCAATAGTCAAACAAAGAGTGCGCTTCGGGACGTCGGGTGATCGTCGTTTTGAAGCTTGCCGTCTTTGAGCCTCAGCCATTCCGCGGCCAAGAGTCGCCGTGGCGGACTTGGCTTCTTGGCTTTCAGGAAGAACAGCGAAAGGCAATCAGTATTTGTGACAGAATTGTTGTTCACAAAGGATTTCTTCATCTCACAAGCAGGTTTCGTTCGAGGGATTCGGGATTCAGCAAGGTGTATACCGAACCTCAGATGGCATGGAGAGCCGACACTACTGACCTTCTCTCAGCCATTCTTCTTCTATCTTGCCTCAGATGTCGCCTCTCCGACACCGTATCGCTCCGAGTGTCGAGATATGTCACAGCTTTCCAGCCATGCAGGACAATCAAATCTCAACACCACCCAGCACCTCCTCAAATACCTCAAGGTTCCCTTCATTCCGCCGATCAAACACAGCAAACCATAGCTCCTCCCACCAGCCCCCCTGGAACTCTTGCTCTTTCAGCACCTCCAACCAGCAGTTAGCTACTTCCTTAGGCGGGTTTCTGAAAGCGCCGCACCCCAGAGCGCCCAGGACAAGGAGTCCGTGATCCCGCCTCGCCGCCATTCGCAGACACAGTCTCATCTTGGTCTTGGTGAGCTCCCTATCCGAGGGTCTTGAGAAAACCTCATTTTGAACGGTGCCTCCTGGCGTGTTCAATACAATTCTGTCGACGGGTGGCGTGCGTAGAGCTGCAATGCTCAGGACGCTGACGATGGGGAGCTCCTCGACTTTGACGTCTGGCATGAGGAGCTTGTGGCCTGACTCCTGATCGGAGCGGATGATAACGACGTCGGGGGTATATATTCCCATGCGCTGCTTCCATGGGTAGTATCGGCGGTGTAGAGACAAGTACAGGGAGCTGCGGTAGCACAGAGCTTCCTCCTGGGCACGCGCTCCCTTTAACCATCCTCCACCAGGGCTAACATGACTGGCCATGTTCAACACGGCGACGCGGCCGGATGCCTGCCCCTTTGAAGCCGCGAGGGCGATGGCAGCGTTGAAAGAATCATCGTTGACAATCTTGATGGTCGTCTTGCCCGAAGGTGTCCGCTTGGGGCATTCGACAGCTCTGAGCGGCGGAAGGGTACTGTAGAAGAGAGCCTCGGATTTGCTGGCTTCAATATCGGGCAGATCACATAAGATGTCGGGGAGAACGGTTCGCGTCTCCTTGGCCACGGCTGCGAGTTCGGCGCCTCGTCTCCAGCTGTCCTTGTGCCTGCTACGCGAAGAGTGAGAATGCTGAGACGATGGGCCTGCCGCCGCTGATGAAGGTGCCTGTTCAGTAGTGCCGGCTGGACGAGGAGCGGGTCTGTAGGCTGGTGTCCTATTGAGCCATGTATCGAGCGTTCCCTGGCCGCGGCCGTTGTTTCCAGACATTTCAATGCGCCCTTCCCCCAGGGTTGATTCAAGCGGGTGATGATAGCGATGAGATCGTAGCAGATCTTGGATGCCTTTAAAGGAAGAAAAAAAAAAAGGAGCCTCGTCGTTTGTTTCCGGGTTTTTGTATGGTTCAAGTTTCGTTGGTTCCTGATGGCTGTGTACCCAGGACTATATGTGCACACGAGCCTGTGAGGCAGGCTCATCAGCAGGCAACAACACCCAATCAGTCACGGCGAACAAATCCGGCTAGTGCTCCAGCCTCAGCTCCAGCGTCACCTTCACTTTCAACTTCACATTTGATAAAAGGTTAATGTCGCGGGATTCACGAAGTGTGATTCTTGTGGTCGAAAGCAAATCATTGACCATCATACAGGTATCTCTAAATTCGGAGCACAGCTTCATGATTGTGCTGCCCAACCCGCAAACTCAACCCTCCTTTTTGGCAGACAAGTCTATCTACTTTACAACTATCGTGCATGATTTCGAACCGGGGGTATCACCAATGGTTACAAGTATGGTACATATTCATACAAATCTCTCGAGGTAGAGACGGGTGCTCACGCAGGAGTCTTGATGGCTCCGTCCGGGTTCTCGTCCGATGCCTCAAACTTCCTCGGAATGAGGCCTTCAGCCATGTCAATCGCTCCTTGCATGTCATTCTTGTTGAACAAGAAGAGTCCCTGGATTGCTGCCGTGCTTGTGTGTCGGTTCGACGGCTTCCCATCTGGACCTTGGCCAAATAGACCTAGTTCTTCGAGTCGGGTAAGGAATCGTTCTCGACCCGAGTGATCCTTGTCAACGTCGCCGTAGAATCGATCCCACATCTGCGCAGCCTGATATCGCGTTGCCTCACCAATGCGGAGCATCAAGTCGACGCGGCCCGGGCGAATCAGCGCCGGGTCCAGACGGTCAACGTGATTTGTCGTCAAGAAGGCGATCCGCTCTTCACCGGCAGCAACACCATCCAAAGCATTGAGAAGGCCCGAGAAGGTCACGGTAGCACCGCTATAACCGTCAGAATCCCGCTGCCGGCGATTAACAAACGCTGCATCCGCATCCTCGAGCAGCAAAAGGCTCCTCTTGGGTAGCTTGGTGAGCAGGTAGGCCAGCTTGTCGTCCGTCATGCCCATCTCACTGAGGTTGATCATGGCCACGCTAAAGTCCAATTCTCCTGCCAGCGCCTGGATGAATGAAGTTTTGCCACTTCCAGGAGGACCAAACAGCAGATAGCCTCTTCGATACGGGATGCCCCGATCCACATACCATTGCTGCCGGTTCAAGAAGTCTTTCACGTCGCCCACGATGCTCTCCTTGACCCCGTCATCCAAGACCACGGAGCCGAGAGGTCTCTTCTTCCTCGGGTCGCCAAGAGGCACCCAGTCCATTCCTCGAGCCGAGTATACAATCGTCTTTCCCTCGTTGGCCTTGGCCGCCAGTTGGTGCGCCTCGCTAAAGACTTCCTCGAAGACGTGTCGGTGTGCCCAAAGCGTCGTCAACTGGACAATCTCGTGCGGTTCGCCCGTGTTCATGTTCGCCGTGTTGTGCTTCTCTCGGTTCACGGCAATGTAGGCACTGCCAAACTTGACAATATGCCGTCCGTAGCCGGGCTGCAGAAAGAAATGCGCATGCTGCGGGCCGCCTACGCCGGGCGTTCGCGACGCGGTTGTCGTCGTCGTCACCGAGAGGTTGTGGATTCGCGTCAGTCGAGAGGCAATGAAGCCTGGGTTCTCGCGTGGTTGGGACAGCCAAGCTAGAATCCATGGATACGCAGGATCCTGCTTGCTGATCTCGACGTTGACGAGCAGGCGGCGGCGAGCGGCGCCGAGAGTGGCTATCGCGCCTTTACGAGCGAACGCTGCAACAGCGCCGAGGGAGGCGAGACCAATGCCACCCGCAAAGAGCGGGTTGTCGAAAAGGGCATTGAAGTTGAGCGCCGAGGCTGGCGCAGCGGCTTCTGTTGACTTGTCGGCATTGGGGAAGCTGCTAAGAGCTTCCTTGAGGGTCTCCTCGTCCATCGTCGGCGGGATATGAGTCGGGCTGGTGACAAGGCGGGCTTGAAAGTATTGTTTACATCGGCAATCGGGGCATTGTAGATGGGCGGGTAGCAATGGCAATTGCTTGTGCGATGAGTCGTGATGGTGTTGGGCGGCCTTGGTGGTTGGCCCTCTTTTTTAACTGGAACCCTTGCACGTGCGTCGAACAGTTACTTACGGGCCGCCTCGAAACTTAGAACCAACGACGATGTGAAGTAGCTAAGGGTATCTAATAATTTCCTTTTGAATGTAGGATGAAATAAAGGATTCAGAGAAAGAAACAAGCCAAGGATCGATTATCTAGGGCAGTTGCTATGAATCTTGCACCTGAGCCTGACGAGCTTCGTCGTGAGAACAGACTCGCGGAGTGATGCAATGATAAAATGCTAACTCGAGTAGCCCTCTAGTTTAGGGAAATCTTCATATCACAAGTCTCCGGGTGTAACTAATGGGAATGGGCACTGGTCCTGGGGGCCGTCTCCCAAATAGTGGCCGCACAGGACGAGAGAAGCTCCTAGTTGGGAGCCTTGGTGTTATGTCGTATTAATTAACTTCCCGTAAAAGTCAGCGCGCTTGCTTCCCCATGGGCCAAAAGCTTCTTAGACTTTACGTAACCTACAAAGCTACGCCAGCAGTTAACAACTTCCATCTAGAAAATAGTTGAGTCGTGGGATCAACACCGACATCAAAACCGTCGGTACTGTTGTGGGTGGCCGAGTGGAATCATGACATTCCAGAGAAAAACGCCAGTTACCCCTCTCGAATCGGACTAGAACTATAGTAAGAATGCTAAACAAAGATGCGTGGCAATCAATTGTTCGCCTACTCACTTTGTGGTTAGTCGAATATAATAGCTCTATAAATAGAGTGTTTCTGAGGCATCTTAGGGTGTTACAGGGTAAGCTGCTCTTTATCTCGGGTACGCATAGGTAGTTAAAACACCACGGGTCTGAAATCACGGAAAGATGACAAAAAATAGTGAAGAGTGCAAAAAAAAAAAGCTGATAGGCATTGAGAGACTTGCTCCCGCCAGGGCTTGAACCTGAGACCTTCGCATCACCGGATACTCGGTATGAAGTATTAGTACGACGCTCTAACCAACTGAGCTACGGAAGCCGATCAGCTGTTGTTGAAGGTGTGTGAGTTTTTCCAGACCAAGGAGCAACGACGGAGACTCGCCTACTCTCACCTCTCCTTGGGGGCCTGTTCAGGGACGGCCCTTGGCTGACATTGCATGTGAGTGGGGGAGCGGAGCATTGGGGGCTTGAGCCTCGAGGGACTTCCGGAACCTCATCGCCAAGCGGGGTCGAGGGGACGAATGGAGGCACTGGTGGGGTTTGGATCTCGTAAGGACTTGGAACCTGGTAAATGATGTAGGGCCTCGAATGGCGTCCAATTGCGGGTGAATGGGAGTCTGTTCAGACGAGCCGATGAGTAGCTGGATCAGACATGCAATTGAGCGACCGACCTGGCGTTCGAGAACAGTCAATTCGTGACACAACGAGTTTGATCCGATGAGAGGTCAGATCATGTGAATCCGAGCAATGAATGATGGTGAGCGATGTACCTGACGGACGTTAAGCCGATGCTGCAGGGGACCTCCGGTATTGACGGGGTGGTGTACGGAGCCAGAAGTGAACATTGCCGACTTCTACTAACAACGCTGTAAGGCTCTCATCCAGTACGTAATTCCATTGCCCGATTTCCCGGCTTGCTCATATCCCTATGACGAAGCAGCTGTATTTCGGGGATACATGCCCGAGGCCACTGGTATACGTAGTATTGGGGTGGTCATGACCGATCCACCACTAGCGACGTTGAACCGCCGGAGTTGAATTGGATCATGAAAGTCTCTCAGCCAAGCCTTCGTACGCTTGGGGCGAGCCTGCAACGGGAAAACACGTTTCGGGGCTGCGCAAGTGCGGCATATCGAGATTGGCTCTAGCCGGTACCGCAGACTGCAGCAATGCGTTAGCCCGTGCGGTTGGCCTCATGTTCGTGACGTTGAAGGTTGGGGGAGGACCGGGAGAGTAGGACCAGGGCGAGGTCAGCCCGGCGGTGCCCACACCGTCGCGGCGCGCCAGCCAACCGTGTCACTCATGAAGTCCAAGTATGCGGGGGAGATGGGGTCACACGAGAATAAAGTCAGCGTGTTGCTGCGCAGCGATGAGTGATGGCTCCCGATCGATGGGCTTCAAGGGCCAGGCCGTCCCGCATGTTTCCGTCGAGCGCCCCGAGGCGTCGGCTACGGTAGGAACAGCTCTCGGCAATGAGGAGGGCATCATATAAGTCCGCTGCCCCTCCCCTCGCACAGATGGCGGCCTCCTTTGGAGTCTGGTTTCCTGAATCCATATCAACCTCCACTCTTCGCGCTACTCGTCGTCGTCGACATCATCGCTGGGTCGTCCGTCTCCCTGTCCAAAGCGTGTAAGTCGAGCCACTCTCCACAATCTTGCAAAGCAATCCAATCCCATCCACTGCAATTGTCCTCCAGTGGCACCGCGCTGTCGGTGTCCCCACTTTACCACCGAAAGATACCCCTTACACAATTCAACAACGTCAGAGAGCTTGACTAGCTATCTCGAGTGAGTTTGCTGGGGGAGGCCGTTGCCCGTTAATGTCTTGGTGTGATGGGGGATGTCTGAGCCGGCGTCGCGATGTAGCGGAGACGAGGTGGGTGAGAGAGTCAACGAGAGGAGTGATGAGAGGAAGAGTGAGGCGCGCGGAGACACAGCGAAGGCCAGAGAAGCGACATATCGACCGGGAAGCCGCCGGGGAGGCACCGGGCTTGAACGCCTCCGGGGAGCTGATCCGGGCTGAGGTGTGCGGTGAGCGATTGTGTGTCTGAGTCTGAGTGAGGCGACCCCCAATCGACTCACCTGGCTGATGCGGTGAATCGGTCAACATTCTCAGCCCATTGACAGCATTGACAGCCCCGGAGATGGAGTATCAGGCCCTGAATCTCAGGCGACGTGCGACCGAAGCTCTTCCTCGCCAATCGAGAGGCATCGTGTTGCGAAATGAAATTTGGGAATCACGGCTTGCGAGATGAAGAGATCCGCTCTCCTATCATGCCTGCTGGCCTGTGTTTCACCGACATGATGCTGTCGGATGCCGTGGATGCTGGAACAGCTCATGGCCTTCACCTGATGAACTCATTCTGGACCGCGCACAGAGCAGCCCTGGGAATGAGCCCCTCCAGTCGCTCCCTGCCCTGGTCGTTTCTGCCCCTCCTCGCCCCTTGTACCTGCCGTTTTGCCCCTCCCTTTCATCACTTCTTGCTCAACTGCTCTGCTTTATCGATAAGCTTCAACAGACAGAAAACCCCGCGCAACGCCCCATCCCCGCCGTCGTTCATCAACTAACAACTCCTGTCTTGCTCAACAGATTCTTCTCTTCTTTATCCCTCGACCTACTTGAGTTGAGCTCACCTCGATCGATTTTTCGACTCTTCACAACACACACACACCGCAAAAATGGGCGTTCAAGATGTTCTGAGCCGCAAGACCGGCGTCATTGTCGGCGACGATGTTCTCCGACTGTTCGAGTACGCTCGTGAGAACCAGTTTGCTATCCCCGCTATTGTACGTTGTATCAACACATACAAGTGATGACGAAATGATGGCTAAGAAAAAAAATCTTCACAGAACGTCACCTCCTCCTCCACCGTCGTCGCTTCCCTCGAGGCCGCCCGCGATGCCAAGTCGCCCATCATCCTCCAGTTCTCCCAGGGCGGTGCCGCCTACTTCGCTGGCAAGGTATGTCCCTCAACAATCCAACATTTCGAAATGCATGTCTGACAAGCCACAGGGTGTGAGCAACACTGACCAGGCCGCTTCCATTGCCGGCTCCGTTGCTGCCGCCCACTACGTCCGCGCTATCGCCCCTACCTACGGTATCCCCGTCGTCCTTCACACCGACCACTGCGCCAAGAAGCTCCTCCCCTGGCTCGACGGCATGCTCGATGCCGACGAGGCTTACTTCAAGATCCACGGCGAGCCCCTCTTCTCCTCCCACATGATTGATCTGTCCGAGGAGCCCGTTGAGTGGAATGTCGAGACCACGGCCAAGTACCTCAAGCGCGCTGCCCCTTTGAAGCAGTGGCTCGAGATGGAGATTGGTATCACTGGTGGCGAGGAGGACGGTGTCAACAACGAGGACGTTGACAACGCCTCGCTCTACACCCAGCCCGAGGACATCCTCAACATCTACAACACCCTCTCCCCCATCTCCCCCTACTTCTCCATTGCCGCCGGTTTCGGAAATGTCCATGGTGTCTACAAGCCCGGCAACGTCAAGCTGCACCCCGAGCTCCTTGGCAAGCACCAGGAGCACGTCAAGGCTGCCATCAAGTCTAAGAACGACAAGCCCGTCTTCTTCGTCTTCCACGGCGGCTCTGGTTCCTCCAAGCAGGAGTACCTCGACGCCATCAGCCACGGTGTCGTCAAGGTCAACATGGACACCGACATGCAGTTTGCCTACTGCTCTGGTATCCGAGACTACATGATCAACAAGAAGGACTACGTCAGCACTGCTGTCGGCAACCCCGACGGCGAGGACAAGCCCAACAAGAAGCACTTTGACGTATGTCTCCCCCATAGCCTCATTCCATTTTATTGATAGATGCTAACGTCTCGACTACAGCCCCGTGTCTGGGTTCGCGAGGGTGAGAAGACCATGTCTGCCCGTGTCACCGAGGCCCTCAAGGACTTCCACACTGCCGGTACTGTGTAAATGTCGATAAAGACCTTTTCTGGCTGTAGTAATATCCCCAAGACTGAATATACGATGAGTGGCTTGAATCACTTGGAAAAGGAGGAATCCGGAGTGGTTCTTTCCGTCGGCACACACAAAAGATTGGAGTGTGTATAGTCGAGAGGAAAATTGCTGGGCGACGAAAGTAGTAAAATAATGAAAAAAAAAAAAGAGAAAGAGATGATGTACAAATGCGTTTCGTAACGATTTCGTGATCCTACCTTGTCTGATGTATGGCATTGGACGCAGTCCGGCTCGGGATCATTTCGTGAATGGACTCATTAAATGTAAAATGTATACATTGATATCGTACAGCTCTTTTTATAGAGCCTCTTGTGCCCTTGTGGCTCTTCACAAATTGCTGCTAGGCAAGACAAGAAGAGCTTGCCGAGCGCCGGTTTATTGTAAGCTATGCCCATCTCTTTCGTAGACTTGCAACTCCCATTTGCCTTCAATCCCTTTTGATCGTATTAAACGATCCTATTAAGCCCTCCTCCTGGCCCGTCTCTGGCTATAACTGCTGCTCCGTCGAGATGGTGGTGGGCGTAACTACCGACCAAGAAGCTCCTTCTCAATCTTGGCGATGTCCTCATCTCCAAGCTCCTGCGCGACCTGCTTGTCGGCCTTGTCCTTGTCGAACCTCCAGAGGCCCCCTGTCTTGTCGGCATCTCCATCGACTGGCACACCAACAACCTTGCCGAGCTGCTCGAGAACGTCATCCTTGCCCTCGACGGCGGTGAAATACTGGCGGTCCCAGACGCGGCCTTCTTCGCGCTCCTTGGCGCGCATGTCACGCTGGGCCTGCTCGATCTTGCCCTTCTCGATTCCAGTAGTGTCCATGTCGCCCTTCTGGATGGCCTCGGCAACAAGAGCCCAGGCGCGGCGGGACTCAAGGGGGTGCTGCTTCTCAACCGGGGCAACTTCGAGCTCGGTCTGGGCAGTGCTGACAGCGTCGTAAGTGCTCACGAGGGTGGACTTGGAGTTGGTCTTTGCGGGGCCCGAGTAGATCTCAAAGGTCTTGTTCCACTGGCCGGTAACATTGTAGAGGACCTCCTTGTCCTTGCCTGTGGGAGTAACAGTGCCGACAATGGTGTTCTTCTTGCCGGACAGCCAGCCCTTGCCGCTGTAGTCGATCTTGGCGGTGAAGCCGCTGGAGCTCGCAATGAAACTCGAGCCGTCGAGCTCAACAAAAGGAGCACCAAAGATCAGACCCTCGATATGGAGGCCAGGTAGCGTGATCAGGTATGACTCGATGTCTCCCGACTCAAGGGGCACGCGCAGGACAGCATGGCCAATTTGCTTGACGATGATGGTACTCTTAAATGTAGCCTTCTGAGCATTGTAACCCTCCAGCTCGACGCCGGTCTTGTCGTTGCGAATGCAGTAGGCAGTCGTAGGAGGATGGTGGCTGACCTGCTCAGACACAAGCGTGGTCTTGCCGGCCTCGTCGTTCCAGCTGCCGAGGAAGAGCTCTCCGAGGAAGGGGTTCAGGGGCTTCTTCTCGTTGCCGAACTGCTCGCTGCGGCTGGCGTACTGGTGCTTAAGGGTCGAGAGGAACCACTTGAGGACGAGCATGGTGCGCTTGGCGGGATCAGATTCGGCGGCAGGGTGGGTCAGGACAGGAGGATGCGTGGCCCAGTAGGCCGAGAACTCGGTGAGGGACTGGGAGGAGAGGATAAAGGGCGGTGCGGTGAGAGAGGAGAGGTCGCCATTGAAGGATGCGATAGACTAGAAGGCACGTCGAGAGGACGAGTGTCAGCCGCGCGGCGGTCGAGTTGTTGGGAACAAAGAGCGTCGAGGCACAGAGGTAGATACCTTGAGGAAGGCGGACCAGCTGCTGCTGTTCGCCTGCGCAGGCGTGGCGGTTCCAGATGACGACATGGTTGTTGCAAGACGAAGAGGCAGAGAAGAGTCGGAGCCGGAGATAGAAAAGGGGGAAGTATTTCGCGATAGGAGGTTCTGAAAGGCGGTCTCGTGTGTCTTCACCAAGTGAAGGAGGGGCCGATTCGCGGATTGCGGGGTTGGGAACAGGGGAGGAACAGCAAGTCAGGATGGAGCACGCGGGGCACTTTTCTGCTGCAAATGCACCGAACGTCAGGGTCTTTGCAAGGGGGGTTGTTAGTTGTTGATGTGTGACGAAGGTGAATCAAGCTGAGGCTCCTCGAGATGTGAAAATTGCCACGTTTGCCTGGATTGCCCGCGGTTGTGGTAGTTGGGTTTTGTTTAATTGGCACTTTGCTAGTTTCGAGGGAGAAAGGGGGGAGAGGACAGAGGCACAAACCACGCCGAGTGGGAGTACCTAAGGAAAGGAGAGGAAAGAAAGAAAGAAGAAATTGTGAGGCGCGATGACGACAATTGAGCATTCGGGCACAGGAAAAGGTAATAATTTACCGTTGATCACGAGACTTTGTTGTTTTCCTAGAATCAACTTTCGGGAGATTATCATGGAACAAGCGTACGCCATACTACGATTGCGGCTGTGCCCATCCATCACCGTCCCAAGTATTACGTCAACACAAAAACTCCCAGACAACCCTTTCTTGTTCCGCGAGGGAGTAATTGGGGCTGGGTTGGGGATGATCCAGGGCAACAAAGATTGGATCGCCTGTTTCCCACTGCCCTGGGGTGTTTGATGAGCACACGGACACGGGCAGAGCTTCGAAATCAGCTGCTCAAACCAGCAATTTGCCAATTTAACATCACGTCACTTTCTTGCGGCCCGGAGGCGCTTCTACCCGCACGCCGCTTACCTTATTTCACGTAGCCTGGTTGAATAGTCAACAGAGGCTTGATTTGCTTTGTTCTTTGGAGATTGGGGCTTCATTAAACAGCCCAGCCCGGCTTGACGGATAGTCAGTCACAGTCTGGAAGGATAATCTCGTCGGCTTGTTGGAATGAATATAATTTATACCCTTTTATTTATCTAGCGCAAATACTGCTCTACGCTATGCCTAGAGAATTATAAAAATTCTCTATAATTCCATAACAATAAATTAATATTATAATATTCCTCTGAATACTATAATAAGCTTTAGAGTATTTTTTTTTCTAGATTCTTTATAGCTATTTTTGCTTAATTACTATTTAGTAGTGGAATTTAGTTTGTCGTGCAGGGGCTCGATTATAATTTCTGGCGAATAGTCCAGCCACCTCACAGTATCGGAAGTTGGAAGTGCCCGGATACGGGAATAGCTTCATGTCTTCAACCCAATTCAACTGCCGGCTGTTCTTGCGATGATGAGGATTCCCAGACGATTACTACATATTCCATCGTGGCCCGCATCGACGTCATTCACACCCCCCTGTCCAAAGATCATCGTCTCGTCTGCACTTTGCCGCAACCAGCTATCTTTCCAATGCAACCATTTTACCTCTGCATGCATTTTCGTCAAGGATGATGAAAACTCTCTGCCCGGAATAGAAAAACAAAATCTTTTGTGGTATCTCAGAGACTACAAGTCCCTCTAGTAAAAATACAGTTCTAATCATCCAGTCATTTTCCATCTAACCTTGGCGCCAAACACAAGATCCAGTCAACTGTACTTCCAGCCCTCAATTAACTCCGCAACCTTGTCCAGTCCCCGTTGCATCGCCATGCCTGCTGGTGTTCCCTGGCGATAACCTCTTGCGCCGTCCCTTTCCTCCCAGGCATCCCACACTGCATTTGCGTGGAACTGTCGCGCCCCCTTCTCCAACAACATCCTCACACCCCCGATGTGGCCGCGGAGTGCCGCATAGTGGAGAGCCGTTGCGCCCCGATCGTTCTGATGATTGACATCGATCCCTTGCTGGAGTAGGAGTTTGAGTGTCGCCTGGTTTGCTGATGCGTGAAAGAGAATCGTGTCACCGTGTGTAGTCAAGGCTTGTGCGTTGGCCCCGAGTCGGAGCAGAAGCTGAACGGTAGAGAGATGCCCGTGGGAGGCTGCAACCGACAAGGGCGTCCGGCCGGGGAAGATGGTGCTCTCCAGTGACGCACCGTACGAAACAAGGCGGAGTAGGATGTCGTCTCGCGCATGCTGAGCGGCAACGTGAAGCGGTGTCGCCTGTGGTTCGGGCACTAGATACTCTTCGCTATCCCCCGAGCTTGCAATTGGCGCCATTTGCAGCCCAGCGCCTTGGTCCAGAAGCGCATTCACCAGCTCAATGTCGCCGACCTTGACGGCATGAGACAGCACACTCATGCCGTCAAGTCCCACTCGCTCGACATCAGCGCCAAGCTTGACCAAACGCAGAGCGCTCTCGCTGTTGCCCAACTTGGCTGCCACCAACAAGGGAGTCTCGCCCATCTTGTCCATGAGGTCCATAGGAGCTCCCGAATCTGCCAATAGCTTAACGATGTGGGGCTTGTCCTTGTGCGCTGCCATATGCATCGGCGAGTATCCGGACTGACTCTGTGTCACGGATGGGTCTGCTCCGTTTGCCAGGAGGTAGCGCACAGTTTCGTCGTGCCCTGTCGCGGCCGCGGCGAGGAGCGGCGTGTTGCCGTTTCGGCTTGATAGGTTGGGATTCGCTCCGCTATCGAGGAGAACAGCCGTGATGGGTGTGCAACGAGAGCTGATAGCCATCGTCAGGGGTGTGTGTTCTCGAAGCTTACGGTCGACGTTGGCACCCCGTGACACCAGTACCTGTGTGAACTCTTGATTCCGCATAGCTATAGCCAGATGGAGCGCCGTCTTTCCCTCTGGAAGTCGGACCTCTAGATCCGCGCCGGCCTGAACCAGTCTCGCCGCTGCGCTCCATCGTCCGTTTTGAATGGCGGTGTGAAGCGGGGTCTGGCCATTGTAGTCAATAAGGTTGAGGTTTGCTCCAGCACTGATGAGCACCGATAAAGTCTCATCGTCGAGGACATCCGACGCCGCAGAATGGTGGAGCGCCGAGCGCCCGTCGTTGTCGATGGCATCAATTCGCGCCTTCATGTGGACAATAAGGGTTGCAAATTGCTCCGAAAACCCGCATTTAATACCTCTCATCAATGCCGTGTCACCGTCGGTCGTCGGTTCATCAACATCGGCGCCGGCGACAATTAGAAAGGCAGCGATCAGCATATGCCCCTTGTCAAAGGCACGATGCAGCGGAGAGAGCATGGACCCTGGCAACATAATATTTGGGTCTGCTCGGCCAAGTAGGATCTCGAAAACCGCCGTCTCATCGCTCCGTTCGATGACATAGTGCAGTTCGTGGGCAACTTCCGGGGTTCGTCGATACTCCACTCCTGAAGGTGGCACAAGTGTATCCAAGAGCACCTGAATTTCTGCAGAGTCGCTAACTCTAGGAAGGACGATAGACCGTTGGCTGGGCGCCGTGAATCGTCGACCTAGATCCCGTAGAGCCTCATCTACCCCAATGTCAGGTTCAATCACCCGTCGCCTGTTGTTTACATCTTCCCCGAAGGTATATCCAGCCCTAAAGTTAAGTTAGTCTCTGGTCTTTAGGAATAGCTAGATTGCATACCGCGTCGCGGTGTTGAGGAGAGTGTGAAGCGACGCCTGGTGGGTGCGAAGGCGGCCAAGGGACTCTTTCAATGCTGCCTCATTCCAGACAATGATGAGTTGTGGCTCGTTAAGATGGATGCCGCTATCTCTGTCGGGTCCCTTGATGCGTTTGATCGCCGCTCTCAGCTCATGAACATCTTTCGAGACAGAGTAGACGAATTCGTTATTTGAGGCTCGAACACTCTCGGTACTGTCCTCAATTGTCCGGCTTAGTTCATGCAGCCTCCCAAGTGCGTCTGTAATGGCCCGGCACTCTTTGGATAGAGCGGACAAGGTTACCGGGCTAGTGTTGAGACAGTTGGCAACGGCCCTGCAGTCGTCAGAAAGCTGGTCGCATGTGTCGATCAGATCCTCAAGGCTCTCCCTCTCGACTCGGCTTCGAATGGTTTCCATCACGGAGATGAAAATTTGATGGCGAGTGAAATAATCAAAGCGACGTCGTTAGGGTGGAACTTGTGCAGGACACTGGGGGGTAATGTACGATTTGACAGCTCAAGAGCGCCCACTTCCTCGGCGGAGCCAGGCCGTGCTCCCCGTCCTCCTTGTTGTGCGCTGCAGAGGGTTGTAGCCTCAAAGTAACAGAGTGACGACGGACGGCGCTCTACCTGCTGCACACCGTCGTCACATCTCGAGCCTAATCCGCAGGCACAGGGCACCCGAAGAGCAGAGCTAGATCGAGCGAGTCGGCTTCAGGGCCGGTACCAAGCCCAACATCATGATTATTAGCGTGGTAGCGTGGCAGGTCCTGTCTTGGACTGCACAGAATCCCGGGCGTTGCAGTTAGCGCGACTGGCGATGGAGCAGCTCGATGCAGCCACCACAAACCGTCACCCAACCATTTGGGTCGTTGTCGATCAGCGCCTGGAATGGCCTGGAATCTGTAGCTGAGCCAGGCGTCGCTGGGTGACAGAGCCAAACGGTGGCGTCTGCGTCTACGATTCAAGTCACATTTTACTGCGTCTTTCTCAGGTTTGCAGTGACAGGCCGGGATGCCTTTAACCTCGATAGGAAACCATGCCGCTAGAGGCATTTCATCTGCGACAACAAAAGTCAGCAGCCGCGTTGGGGAGGAAGGATTCCGGGCATTGCTTGCGACCTTGCTGCTGACGCTGCCAGCCACCAAGGCAGAGAGGAAATTCTGCCCTGGATGGCTTCTATTCTGGTTCTGTTCCAAACGGTGAGGCGTCTTGTGGTGCCGCAAATTCCGGTCGCGTGGGGTGGCTGCCAAGCTCTTCCATCACCTTCGTACGATGTGGCATCAAGCGTAGGTCGGCCAGAATCACAGGTGGCTATTTGGTTTGATTGGTGAAACTAGTCAGGCTGAGATCTTTGAAATGCTGAAAAGACCCTTTTTTATTTCTCCCGTTCAGCATGCGACGAACTGTTCTGCACGGAGCGTACTGCACAGATAAGAAATGCGCAGAATAATGCGGGCGCGCTGGATAAATAACGATTGGGACGGCCGTGGTTAAAGATTCGTCCAACGTCAATAGGTCTGGCTGTCGTGCAGCGACGGATCGGGGCTACAAGGATCAGGTCGGGGGATTTTTGCAGGGATTGTGTGATCAGAGTGCGGGTTAGCGGAGCCAGAGTTTATCCGGATCCAGGTCAACGGGACCCGTTTTCTAGCCCCAGCTTGACTCCAGTTGCGTCACTGAAGTCCTGAGCTGCTATTGCTCAGCTTGAAGATCTCCATCCGCTGAACCCGGCTGTCGCTCCCAACGCCTCGCTCGCCACGTTTCACTTCAACACGCTAATCGCTACATTTCTCCTTTACCGTTGCTCTAAAATCTGCCCAGCCTGGCTGGAATAATCTGGAAGGGCTCGCCCGCGGACGCTCAGAACGAGAGCTCCCAGCGGCCACGGGAGACCATGACCCAGCCATCCACACAACCCCAGCTCACTCCACAGTTTTGTTTCTCATATGGAACTCTTCGAGGTAGGTCTGGAGGCTCTGTGTAACAACGCCACGAGCGCACGGTTGATTGACTTGGATCTAGACTTCTTGCGCCTCTCGAGATCTTCCATTGACGACTCTATCACTCAGAGTCTCAATGCGTTGGTGACTCCTTCTCGGTCCGGCTTCGACCCCTCCTCCACATCCCAGCGGGCTTCGAGACCGACTTCAAGACAGATTGACGCACACTCATGCTCCAACTTTAAGGATAGGGTGTTGTTCCCCTCTTGGGAGACCAGGACCGAGGTATTGAACTATTGCGCCTTGGTGGCCGCGAGTCCCGACCCCGACGACCCGGATCGGACGCTGCGAGAGCTCGAGAAAGAGAAGGACCGCGAGAGAGTTGTGGATGAGCGATTGGATCCATACTCGGGGCGATTCTTCCCTCGAGAAGCGCGCACCGAGCGCCTGGCTTCGCTTGTCCGACAGGAGCGAGGCGTTGAGAGCATCGTACGACATAGAACGTGGGAGGTAATACAGCAACGATGCGGTGGAGACCCTTTCGACACCTGGGAGGACTCTGTTAGTAAGTGGAGGAAGACCCGAGCCACGAAATCGCTCTCCTGGCCACCGCGATATCATGATGATGGTGCAGGGCGAGAGGATTAGGGGACGCTCCTACGGAACCTGTAAAAGATGTACAATATTATGAAGAAACGCCCTGTGGGATAAAGGACCCTACTCTTGTATAACGAGCTGTGTAGCACCAGCATTTCTATTAATACAACACGTCATGAGCTTCGTAACAACCTGCGCTTATCATGTCTCCTACGTCTGCTTGAACACATCATGGTAGATTAACGTCAGCGAACGGTCTAGCTCACGTATCGAGACCCAGTACCCTGGCATCTAACAATCACAACCACGCTTAACTATTGATTTTGAAGTTTTAAAGTAGTAATAATTCAGTTCTTGCATCGAAACTTGCTTGTAACAACATCTTTTGGTATTGTTGTCAAGGCCTAGTCGTCGTGTGTAAAGTCATGGATCCTTCCTTGACCTGTAACCTAGTGCCCCGCCAAAATTCAACACCACCTCAGAATGCCGCCCACCCCTCAGAGCGAGGTGGGCTCCGAGAAATTGCCGACCTACCGCAGGAATTGCTGTCCACTACACTTCATGAAGTGAGGTACCTTGTGGCTCCCGAGCTGTTAACATCACCTCTCCACAGTCACCGGTCAAGGAAGCCGACTTCTTGCCTTTCATTCTCCTTCCTCTCCTCCCGACGGCGAGGCCCTTATCAGCCTGGCCCACCACAGCTTCCTTGTGCCTTTCCATCATTTTCGCCCACAACCCTGCCCCTCATCTTAATCTTCGAGCGTGGCCGCCCAACAGCTCGTGATCGCCGAACACGGAACCAGATCTTGACCAGGCCTGGGTCTGTAATACACACCGAATAGCATACGATCTCCACCTTCGATCTCCAATCTTCACCGACATCCACGATGCCGCAACCGCTCGCCTCGAAGGAGGCATCACTCTTTCGCTCCGTTATTCGCAGCTATGAAGACAAGCAGTACAAACGCGGTCTCAAGTCCGCCGAGCTTATCCTCAAGAAAAACCCCAAGCATGGAGACACCACCGCTATGAAGGCCCTGATTCTTAACGCGCAGGGCAAGACGGAGGAGGCGTTTTCACTGGGAAAGGAGGCTCTGACCATGGATATGAAGTCGCACATCTGCTGGCACGTCTATGGTCTACTGCACCGGGCAACCAAGAACTTTGAGGAAGCAATCAAGGCCTACAAATTTGCGCTCCGACTAGAGCCTGACTCGGCACAGATCCAGCGGGATCTGGCCATTCTGCAGATCCAGGTGCGCGACTACCAGTGCTACATCCAGAGCCGAACTGCCATGCTCCAGGCAAGGCCGGCACTTCGCCAAAGCTGGACAGCGCTTGCTATCGCCCACCACTTGTCAGGCAACCCAGCCGAGGCCGAGAAGGTCATGACCACGTACGAGGGAACCCTGAAGACAACGCCCTCGAAATTCGATAACGAGCACTCTGAAGCTATCATGTACAAGAACTACCTGATTGCAGAGCAAGGGGATTATCAGCGGGCTCTCGAGCACCTGAATTCTGCAGCCAAGCAAAATCTTGACCGGCTTGCCGTGATGGAAGCTCGTGCCGAGTACTTGGACAAGCTGGGCAAGAAAGATGAGGCGGCGAAGGCCTACAGGGCCCTCCTCGACCGCAACTCGGAGCACCCTGCCTACTACGACAAGCTTCTCGAGGTTCTCGAGGTGCCGCAAGAAGATCTGAAGGCCCGGAAGGCTATCTATGATGAGTATGCGGAGAAGTCCCCTCGGTGCGATGCTGCTCGCCGGTTGCCCCTGGACTTTCTGACTGGTGAGTGTGTCGCAAATGTTTCGTCAAAATGGTCCAGGAGCTAACCCTGCATTAGGTGACGACTTTAAGCAAGCCGCTGAGGCATACCTAACGTTGATGCTCAACAAGGGTGTCCCATCTACTTTCGCCAACCTCAAGCATCTTTACTCCGATTCTTTCAAGAAGGATACCCTCCGCGAGCTGGCCGAGAAGTACCTCAACTCCCAGAACTCTGACACCTCCAGTAAGGATAAGGGAGAGGCTGCGGCGCTTTACTACCTCGCCCAGCACTACAACTATCACCTGAGCCGTGATCTGACCAAGGCCACTGAGTACATTGACAAAGCTATTGAGAAAGATCCCAAGAGCGTCGATTTCCATATGACCAAGGCTCGAATCATCAAGCATGGTGGAGACCTGAAGAAGGCGGCTGAAACGATGGATCGTGCGAGAAAACTCGATCTCAAGGACCGCTACATCAACACCAAGGCCGCCAAATACCAGCTTCGAAACAACGAAAACGACAAAGCACTCAAGACGGTCGGTCTTTTCACCCGCGCAGAGACTGTTGGTGGCCCCCTGGCAGATCTCTTGGATATGCAGTGTGTCTGGTACTTGACCGAAGACGGTGAATCGTATGCCCGACAGGGCAACATCGGACTGGCCCTGAAGCGATTCCATGCTATTGCCAACATCTTTGATGTTTGGCACGAGGACCAGTTTGACTTCCACAGCTTCTCTCTGAGAAAGGGACAGATCCGAGCCTACGTCGACATGATGCGATGGGAGGACCATGTTCGCGACCACCCCTTCTTCTCTCGGGCGGCTCTGGATGCCGTCGAGGTCTATCTCAAGCTGGCTGATAAGCCCTCCGCAAATGGGATTAACGGAGCCGAGGGAGAGGACCCCGAGGATGCTCTGGCTAAGAAGAAGGCGGCGAAGAAAGCGAAGAAGGAGCAGCAGCGCCAGGAGCGAGAAGCAGCTGAGAAGCAGGCGAAGCAGGATCCTAACAAGGCGACCAAAGATAAAGATGGAGAGGTGAAGAAGAAGGACGATGACCCACTTGGTCTGAAGTTGGCCGACACGACCGACCCTCTCGGAGAGGCGATGAAGTTTATCAACCCCCTGCTCCAGTTTAGCCCTCAGAACGTTGACGCTCAGTTCGCCGGTTTCGAGGTGTATATGCGCCGAAGTAAGTCAGACTTAAATACGGATGAGAGATTACTTGCTAACCAGTCTACCTCACAGAGAAGTATGTGCTTGCACTCCGCTGCCTCACCGTAGCGTTGGCGCTCGACCCCACGTCGCCGAAGGTGCATGAGCAGACCGTGGCGTTCCGACACCTCCTAAACACCACAACCGACATCTCCTCCAAGGTTTTGGAGGCGCTCAAGGCCGAGTTTCAGGCTATCGAGCCTTCGACGGACCTAGGTAAGCACAACGAGGAGTACTTGGCGGCCAACAAGAGCAGCGCTCCCCACGTCCTGTCTGCTATCAAGACACAGAGGTTGCTGGGCCAAGACAAGGCGAAGAGCGAGGAGTTACTCCTGGGAATCCTAGAGATCCCCGAAATCAGCTTTCTGAATGCCATCGAGGGCCTGGAGTTGCTGAAGAGCTGGAAGAGCTCTCAAGTGGAGGCGTTCAAGAACGCAGCCCAAACTAAGTTTCCAGATGTGACAAGGCTTGCGTGAGAGGTAGTCACTATCAAGGGACCGAAAAAGACGGACAAGATTTAAAATTCCATGAAGCACCGAGAGCTGGTGAGGCTGCCTATGATATAGTAGCCACGGGAACAGGACATATGGGTACATGTAGAGGTGTCGGCTCTCAGGTGCTTAGATTGGATGGATGGGGTGGATGGTGGCAGACTGGCGCATGGATATCCTCAAGGGGATGATGAGGGTTTGGAGTTTTGGGAACATGTGAAAAGTCAAAGCACCTGGTAGAACAAAAATAAGCATCTGGATGTCAACCTTGCTTCCCAACAAGTTGCAAGTGTGCATGCAGAAATGGATGTCTTGTCTTGATCTGAGTGGAAGCGGGTGGTCTGAGATAAGCACTTGCAACTGGATACCTGACCTTACCTACCTAGAAGTCGCCAGTTAACCAGTAACCTTTGATATTCTCTATTCGACAATTCCCTGGCTTGATTTCTGACAGCGATTTGTGCTGACCGACACGCTTACAACACCCGTCAGCCGCTGGCTGATACTGCAGGAGTTTTCGTGTTGCAGGCATTCAAAGGGGCACCAATTTCGGGAGCGCGCCCCGCGGACCGCCTGAACGGCCATCCGCGTAGGCCGACGCCTCCCTCCTGCGACATCAGACTCTCCAGCTTCAACGCCTCTTTTTATTTTTTTACCTTTCTTCTTGATTCACTCATTTTCTGCTCTCCCTGGGGCCAGACGCTCGAACACCCTTGCCAATACCGCGCTCTTTGTTGCCCCAACCGCCTCTGCTCTTTTTACTATACGCTGCCCTTTCGAGGCCCCGACGCACATACTGTTGTGAACTTGCGAACCGTCAGCATTCATACCCCCCACCGCTTCAATCCGGACGATCGAACCCTTGTAATTTCCATGTGATTTCGCCGAGCGTTCCAAGAGAACAATTATCCGACGAGACGCCTTTGCTCTGGAATTTCTATGGAGAGCGACAGGACAATGGACAAAGGTGTTGGGATGCAGCTCCTGCTGGAGGGCAAGAGGACATTGACAATTGGTGCTGACGACTTGGAGCTGAACGGTGCGGATGCCTCGGAGACTACGTGTGGGGAATCCTTATTGACCATGAGCAGATCCTATCGCAAAGAAGTCAGGGCGCACGTCCTGTAGCCCCCTATCTCCTCGTAAGACACCTTCAAACCCTTCACGTTATGTCTCCCAGGCAAACTGCTGATCGCTTGTCTCCCTCTAGGCCCCGCGTCCAAGAACACGGTTCCTCTCTACAACGTCCTCTGGGCCGAGCTCGCCGACAATCGCATCACGATCAACTACGCCATTCATGATTCAAAGAAGCTAATCAAGCCCGCAACATGGTCATTTGCGGTCCTGACCTCCGATACACCTGGCAGCGGAACCTCCCCCGAAGCCTTCGTCAAGGCCCTCCTCTCGCGCGCATACGGTGACGCGCCGAGCCAGAAGCGCGCATACGTCCTGATCAACCCGAACTCTGGTCCGGGTGGTGCCGTCAAGAAGTGGGAGAATGAGGTGAAGCCTCTGTTTGATGCTGCCAGGATGCAGCTCGAGATCGTCATCTTGAAGCGTGGCGGCGAGGCGACTGAGCTGGCGCAAAAGGCCGACCTGACAAAGTACGACACTATCATGGCGTGTTCGGGAGACGGAACACCGCACGAGATCTTTAATGGACTTGCGAAGCGACCCGACGCTGCCAAGGCCCTCGCCTCGATCGCCGTCAGCCACATCCCCTGTGGCTCTGGCAATGCCTTCTCGTGTAACCTGTACGGGTCTCACCGGGCTTCCTTTGCTGCCTTGGCCATAATCAAGGGCGTTGTTACCCCGATGGATCTGGTTTCTGTCACCTCTGGCAGCAACCGTATCATGTCGTTTTTGTCTCAGACGCTGGGCATCATCGCCGAGAGCGACCTTGGCACTGAGCACCTCCGGTGGATGGGAAGCACGCGGTTCGATGTTGGGATCTTGCAGCGCATGTTTCAAAGGACGTGCTACCCATGCGACTTGGCTGTCAAGGTTGAGATCGACGAGAAGGAAGGTGTCAAGGCGCACTACAAGCACCATGCGAGCACGACGAGCCTGGCTCAGTTGGCTAAGAACGCTGAGACCGCGCCCGCGGAAGACCAAGGGTTGCCAGAGCTCAAGTACGGCACGGTCCAGGATGAGCTTCCTGAGGGATGGGAGCTTGTACCCTACGACAAGATTGGCACCTTTTATGCCGGCAATGTAAGTTCCCGAGACGAGATGCTATTGAGCTGAGACTGACTGCTGCAGATGGCATACATGTCCCCTGACACCAACCTCTTTTCCGCCTCGCTGATTTCCGACGGTTGCATGGACCTCGTCACTATTGATGGCGATCTCCCTCCGTTCACCGCCCTCAAAGTTCTCCTTGATGCTGAATCTGGAAAGTCTTTTGACAACCCGCATGTCACATACAAGAAGATCTCAGCGTACCGAATTATCCCACGAAACCAGGATAGTGGATACATCAGCATCGATGGCGAGAATTGTCCGTTTGGACCTATCCAAGCCGAAATTCACCAAGGCCTCGGCAGGGTTATTTCCAAGGCTGGCAAGTATGAGGCCGCGGGGCCGGCGAATTGGGACAAGGTGACGCTGGCTGATCGAATTCATGCTTGAGAGAAAGACGGAGAGACAGGGAGAGGTAATTAGAACGGAGGAGTGCATTTGAAGATGATGATACCCCATGTAAGAGCTTGGTCTTGGAATTGTAGCCAGCTCATGGAGCCTATCCTATACGCTCTGTTAAGTAAAGAAGACTTTCATTAAAACCCAACTTCCGATAGACGCAATCCTGGAATTTCGTGCTATGTTCTTTGTCATGTCCTGCTGGTTTGCCTCTTTTTGTCTGGCGTTTCGGTTCCTCTTGGTGCAGGCACGATTGTGGACCGTGGGGTCCGTCCACACGAGGCCTCTAGCTCTCGAGCTACCCCACCATGAATCTCTTCCTCTCATTCACAAAGCAACTCCATCTATTTATTCATTCTTTACCTCTACGACCATCCTCGTACCTAGACACTCTCTTGCTGTAGTTCTGCCGTGAGAAGACGAAGGCAGTGCCATCACCATCATTTGACGACCATACCCTATTCCCCGTCCTCGCGGCAAGCTCGCATCACGAGATGCCTCGTCGAGGTGGCAGGATCCCATCGGGTCCTTGGGGGAGGCTGAAGCCTGTCGATCAGGATCCGCTGCAGAGCATCGGCCTCCTTTCTAAGGGCGACGAGAGGTACGCGAAGAGCAATGCTTCCTTACTCGCTGTGGCGGGGGAGATTGGCAGCACAATGCGAGTGGATAAGTCAAGGATGACTGGTTAACTGTGACAACAGGTTGCTCAACTCCGAGACCCAGGAGTGGTACTACAACCAGATAATCGCGCGGTTCCTATCCTTCTGTACAGACTCGGGCGAGAAGGACGAGTTGTTACGGAGGCTAGAGTCGCTTGATATAAGGCTTCACGACCATGCACGAGCTGGACCCTTTGCCCAAACCCCGACTTCTTCTCCTTTTCCAGTAACAGCGTCTTCTAGCGGCCCTTCAGAGGCATCAGAATCAGCATCAACACCAACACCGACTCCTGCTGTATCTTCATCTTCGTCATCAGCGGGACCGGCGAGTCGGCCCTCGCAATCTCAGCCTCCTGCACCGGCCACCGCATCTCCGTCCTCTTCCTCAGTCAGACCACCAAGAAGGCTTTTCAGTCGATCTGCTGCCACTTCCTCAATCAACGCCTCCAGCACCTCATCTGCCAATGCCCCAGCAGCCGGACCTTCAAGGGGAGCCCCCAACATCCCTTCCCGCAGCTCTTCAAGAAACCCGACCAACAACACCCCTATCCATCCCTCAATGTCCTTGGTAGGAACTCTTCGGAAACCGGACGACACAAAGGCTCTGCAAGAAGTTTTGATGTCCTTGAGAAAACTTCGAGAGGGCATAGTGGCTACGAAGCGTGCCGATAACTTTTCCATCCAGGTGTACATTTTCTCCATTCGCCTTTCCATACTGGTCAAGCATCCCGAGTCATACCATCCCGCTATTCTCCACCTGCTCCGCTACATTGCCGTTTGGCACCCGATGACCGCAACAGAGATTGAGGAAATCGCGGGCTATTTCATGTTAGACACCGCGTGCAGGCGTAGGGACCTGACCGAGGCATATTTCATCAAGCGGGATTTCAAGATCAAGAACAGGAAGCTGAACATTGCACTCAGGGCGCTGGCGCACGACAACTATATTGTTTGGCACAAGATCAAGAGAGACGTGGACACCCATTGTCTGAAGCTCCTTGAATGGGCAGATGAGGAAATGAGGCTCCATACGCTGAAATGCTTTGGGAGATCGTACCTTAATGTGGATTTGAAGTTTTTGGAGCTGGCCACTGACCGCAAGTGGAAAGATCTGAAAGAGAAGGACGGCGTTGGATGGGAACTGGACGAGGAGAAGGTAACCATTCGCAGACTGAGGGCGAAGTGAAGGGAGGCGAAGCTCGTTTGCTGCTCGTGAGTGAATTCATACCCCAGCGGAATACATGGGAGCCAGCGGTTTTTTCAGCCTGTCGAGGGTTTTTCCCGTTTTCAATTTTAAACGGCAGCGTTTGCATCTCGTGCTCTTCGTTTCGTGATTCAGAGCCTCAAACTCAACACACTCTTGAACGGTATTCAAGCACAGCATCAAGTTGAACAGGTAGTTAATGATATTTCTATTTGTTTGAACTTGAACATTCTTTTCTATTGCACGAAAAACTCTTAAAGTGAATGCTTCTCATAATGGAGCGCAGCCCTGCTGCGATGTGTCCCTGTGCTGCTCTTGCTCAGTTAATTCACGACCTCGAAGAAGTTCGCTCCGCCTCACTTCCTGTTTCCAGCATCAACTCAAACCTCTCTCTCCTCCCTCCTCGGTCGCCTGAGGGATCATCGCGAAGGTACTCCACCATGGCACCTCCCAGAAAGAGAGCAAGAGCTTCAAAGACGTCGCCACCCAAGGATGATCCACCACAGGACACATCGAGCGTCCTCGCTGATGCTCGCACCTCGTGGCTAATCAAGTGCGTCTGCTCTTCATTTTTTTTCGCTTTCACGCATACGTTGTCGGAGACTTAGGAAGTGGGCTTTTGCTAACGTGCTTCTGCCCCTTAGGAGCGACGACCAGATGGTAGAGCTCAAAACCAAAGGCGAAACCTTTCATGTGGCCAAGCACGTCCTCACAAAGAATTCGGAGTACTTTGAGGGGTGCCTCAACGGGCAGTTCACAGAGGCTAAGAAGCGAACCGTCGAGTTCGGCGACGACGACGACATAGAGCCACGGTATCTGGCCCTCTACATCGGCCTCGCGTACAGCCACTCGTCCATCGTGCCTCACGCGCCACCCCAGTCGGCAAAGAACCCCGAGGCCTCGAAGCCCCGCACCCCGATGCGCGACTTCGTCGAGGTCTACAAGCTCTGCGACCGCTTCCTCAGCCCCGCCATGGGCAGCTTCATCGAGCGGTGCATCGACGTCGCCATCGGGGACGGCCACCGCGCGCTCTACCGGACCGACGGCGATAATGGGATGCAGAAGGTGCTCATGCGGGACTTTGCGGACGGGTACGAGGCTCTGGTGATGACGCACCCTGGGCAGAAGGGCGTCGGGGATAGGATGGTTTCGTACTTTTGCGAGGGCGTGAGCTACATCGCGTGGGCCACCGGCATGGAGGAGGTGATGGACCGGCCACGGTTTGTCGCCCACGTCTCGAGGTGCTTCGCGGCAAAGTTGAAGGAGCTGCAGGACGGGAGAAAGCTGAAGCGGAAGGAGTTGGCTGGGCCAGGGGCGGTCAGTCTCTGAGCGGCGAGACACAGCGGTGAGAGTTGTAATGTGTTTTTTTTTTTTTTTTTTTTTTTTTTTTTTTTTTTTTTTTTTTTTTTTTTTTTTTTTTTTTTTTTTTTTTTTTTTTTTTTTTTTTTTTTTTTTTTTTTTTTTTTTTTTTTTTTTTTTTTTTTTTTTTTTTTTTTTTTTTTTTGCTTTTTCTGTTTTGGGTTGACGGAGGATGATACCAGATACTCAAGGCTATCACCAATGACGGCAGCCTGGGCGTTGAGAAGCGCGGCATGAGAAGAATTCATCCATCCTATATCATGGTCACGGCGTTTTTGGTATTGGACGCAGCGAGGTTGTAACTAGAAAGAGCTTTCAATGGAACTATGAGGCTGACCTCGATGACAATCCCTTGTGATTTGTGAGGTTGGACTACTGAATTGGAAGAGCTCGAGGTAATTCAATGCTCGAAGCTTCAGAATATGGCAAAGAAGTACAGTACATATTTCGAACAAGCTCGACTCAGGCTTCAAAGGTCGTGAAGTGAGGCTTCGGGCTCGCAATCGGCTGCGGGTGAGGTATCTGGTATTGACAATCTATTCAAACATTAACCATGTTTCAATTGAACAATCCGCCATCTCCTATAGTTGATGTCCCGGAGTAATCTATAATTCGAGGACGTCATTGTATTTTTCGGCGGAACCTGGGCATCTGGTTGTATAGCTGAATGGCAGATGATAGGAGTTCAGAGCGAGTCGAGAGAACGCCAGCATGATTTACTTGGAGTTTTCTCATTTAAAATAACCATGGACCTCAAAATAAGGCCCGGTTCACTGCGTGAGGCTCTGTTAGTGGAGGCCGTTGGCCACTGGATCTTATCATAGATCTGGACATCAAGGATTCAGATGGATCTTGGTTTTCACGCCGAGCGGCTAGCCAATCAAGACAAGTGCGCAATTGATCTCAAATTTGCTCGGTCTGGAAACGATCAGGGTCGTTGACTGTAGTAAAGTTCATTTGGTTCTTTATTCAGTATTTCCTGGTGCCTGGATCTGACATCTCCGTCCGCGTCCTCGGACTTGCTGGTATTTCTCTCATTCCACCCCCAAACCCGTTGAGCAGCCAGCCCCCATCAATCCCCC